>CM056055.1:71208695-71360381 GCA_029574335.1 Rana kukunoris
ACAGATCTTTCAGTAGGCATGTGTCACAATGTGCACCCCCACCATTTACTCCAGGTTCTACTGTGTATAAATTCCTCAATCTTAGATATAAATAATTATGTATATTATGATGTGGGGAGTCACACTTACTACGAACACGAACACCTCATACATTCAACCACATCTGTCCTCCCTCTGATTTCTAAAAAAGGCCCTGCAATGTCCTTGTTGCTTGTGGGAGTTACATAAAAAAAAATAAAAAAAAAAGTTACTGCTAGATTTACACCAAGAAAAATACAAATTACGGCAACATTTTACAAACCACATGACACATCTATGGATATCTCATAAAACGTAAAGAGAATGACATTTTTACAGAATCTTAAAATATTTTTGACAAATTAAATTATAATGCCTTGAATAGAATAGCTCTTGGAGCAAGACACTGAAAAACACAGAGGGCCAGATTCTCTTAGGGACGCTTAGCTTTGTGCGGGCGTCGCGTATCTGATTTACGCTACGCCGCCGCAACTTTGAGCAGCAGGTGCCGTATTCACAAAGAAGTTGTGCCCAAAGATACGGCGGCGTAGTGTAAATGGGCCGGCGTAACCGCACCTAAATCAAAATAGCCAGGTAGGGGGCGTGATCCATGTAAATGAATCGGGGCCCCCACGTAATTGACGCTTTTTCCGAGCGGCGCATTCGAGGTCCATGGACGTATCTCAGTGCGCATGCTCAAAATTACGCCGCAAGTACTCATTGGTTTCATCGTGAACATAACTTGCGCAAAGCCCTATTCACAAACGATTTACGCAAACGACGGAAAATTTGATGCTGTCCCGACGTCCATACTTTACATTGCGTACGCCTCACCTACGCTTCATAGCAGGGGTAAACCTTACGCCGGACTTACGCGAACGACGTAAAATACGATGACCGGGCGCAAGTACGTTTGTGAATCGGCGTATCTAGCTCATTTGCATATTCAACGCGTAAATCGACGGAAGCACCACCTAGCAGCCATCGTAAATATGCAACCAAGATACGACGGTGTAAGAGACTTACGCCGCTTGTATCTAAAAATAAAAAAAATAAATAAAAAAAAAAAAAACATTCCGGCGTATCTTGTTTTCTGAATACAGAAAATAGATACGCCAGCGCATCTTTGAAGTTATGCGGTGTATCTCGAGATTTGCCGACATAACTGCTACGAGAATCTGGCCCAGAATGTGCCCAACTACTGTTGCTGCAATAGCAGGTTGAGGTTAGGAAATCAAATGAACTCTTCTGCCCATCATGTACTGCTGGGGCTTATATGGGCATGGGATGCATTCAGGGACATAACCTGCTGCTCACAACTGAATTGAAAAAAAAAAAAAAAAAGTTAAATGGTTTTGTGGTTTGGAGGTTATACAGCACATTGTTCATCATTCCAATCAGTTAGCACAAACAGCAAGTTTTTTGTAAAACTTAAAATTCTATAGAATTTAGGGCTCATGCACGCTTGAGCTCAAAAACTTTGCTTTTAAAAAAAAGGATTTGAGCTTTTTTTTTTTTCCTCCCTTTAAACGCCCCTCCATGTAAGCCTAGGTGTCCATGCACACTATAGGCATTGGCAGGAGTTTAGAGGCAGCTAGGCAATTCATAGACTGTTTGTATATTACTAATGAATACAAAGCTTCCTCTGATTGGCTGAGTCAGAGACAGGCTAAGGATGCAACGATCTCCTACTCAGGCCAAGGCCCCTTTCACACTACTGCGACCTCAAAGTTGCACGATTTTACGGCCACGATTTCAGGGAATGCCTGTGTAAGTGGTATCAAAATCGGACCAAAAGTAGTGCAGGGACTACTTTGAAGTCGGAACGACTTGAAGTCATACTAATATGAATGGTTGTCACTGGAAATCATGGGAAAAAGACTTGTCATGCTAATTTGGTATCACAAATCGTGGGACAAGTTGTATAAGTGTGAAAGGGGCCTAGGGTTATTTTGGTCCAGGTGTTAGACAGGAAGGTCTAGTTTCTCACCTAAAGCACAGTGCCAAATGCAACTGAAACCTGGTACACTAGTCGTTTTTCGTTCAACCCAGCGGGTTGAATGAAAACAAAAGTGCTCAGGAGGAGTCGTTGTACTAGCTACCTGATAGTACAATGATCTGATTAGTACAGCAATCTCCCCTGCTGTGCTATTGTGTTCTAACAGGGGGACGCCCCCCCGCCAGAACAAGCCGGTCAGGGCTCTCAGCCCTGATCAGGTGCCGATCAACAGAATCCACGTTCCATTACACATGGGCTGAATGTCGGCCTGTTTCTTTTGAACTGGCCAATGCCGCCCGATATTCAGCACTTATGGCTACACAGAGTTTATATAGTGTGCCCAGCAGGCGCATGTTAGTATAGTATATGTCAGCTTGGCCCAGAAGAGCCATTTAAAGCATAAGCAAAGCTGGAGATTCGCTTGCCTTTAACCACTTCCCGCCATATAGCAGAATGACGGTCACAAAGTGGTTACATTTTCCGGGACGGCGCACAGCGATTAGTGGTGTGGTGTTTCGCTCTGACACACCGCATCTCCGAACTCAGGAAGCGACGTTTAAATCGGCTTTTCCCCTATTCGCACTGACAAGGCGCGGGTAGAGGAGAGCCCATTAGTGTCTCTCCTGACGGAGTAAGGGGGAGTGTCTGCGCTCAGAATCCGCACATTACACTCTTGCCAACCAGCGCACGACATAAGTCGACCGCATGACGTGGACAGGCAGAAGGACAAATATATACGTCCCCTTTAAGATCGCAGCATTGTGGACGCGCGCCCGCCACAAGCTCAGTGAGCCCAACCGCGGGTCTCGTGGACTTGATTGCCGCGGGGATACCGGCGATCGTCTCACGGTGAGGAAAAACGGGGAGAGTGCATTTTTATAACACCGATCGCTGAAAAAATTACAATGGTCCCAAAAATGTGTCAAAAGTGTCCGATGTGTCCGCCATAATTTTGCAGTCACGATAAAAATCGCTGCTCGCCGCCATTACTAGTAAAATAAAATGATAATAAAAATGCCATAAACTAACCACAGACTGAGACCCGGTTAAGAATCTGGCCAAGTAAGGACATCGATGGATTCTTGGGCAGGTGAGTGTTCTATTATTAAAAGTCAGCAGCTACAGGTTTTTATTTAAAAAAAATAAAAAAAATTTAGCTAGTAAGCTTAACTTGGTATTCAAGGGGTTAAAACAAGCTCAAATGTGGTTTTTGGATCCTGGTTCCCAATCGCTGCGATAGCCTCCGACTGCCTATGACCGTAATCAGTCACTGTACAGCCTGTCCGCGTTTTTTTTTTTTTTTTTTTCTGGTCTGAATGGAGATAAAGATACACAATCTTTCTCTTCTTGCCAGTGGAGGAAAATGCAATGAGTGAGAGTGTGTAAAAAAATAATAATAAAAATAAAAAATAAAACAAAAAAAAACAACAGCTAGATCAAGGTTTGAGCTAGGTCAGTGCTGGGTCAAAAGGCCAAAATCAGGGTCAGTATATTTTTATATTTAAAAACATTATATATTCCCCACACTGTTGTTTCTGGGCCCTACTATGGGTACAAACATCAAAATAAACCGCTTCTCACAAAAGTGAATACACCCCTCACATTTTTGTAAATATTTTATATCTATCTTTTCATGTGACAACACTGAAGAAATTACACTTTGCTACAATGTAAAGTAGCGAGTGTACAGCTTGTATAACAGTGTACATTTTCTGTCTCCTCATAACTCACACAGCTGGCAACAAAAGAGAGTACACCCCTAAGTGAAAATTTCCAAATTGGGCCCAATTAGCCATTTTCCCTGTTATGTGACTTGGTGTGTTAAATTTGGCATGAGGTCTCTCACTGGAAGTTCAACATGGCAACTCACAGCAAAGAACTCTGAGGAGCTGAAAAAAAGAATGGTTACTCTACATAGAGATGGCGGCATACAGGTTCTGTTCGAAATCTGTGGGGATGGGGCTAAGATTGTATATGTAGCTGTCATGGGTTGTGTCATGTGTTGGGCTGGTGATGTCCTCCTGCAGGGTTGTGGTTAATTCCATGATGGCATGAGGGGTGAACCTGAAGATGCGATACACCTCAGAATCACTCATGCCAAAGATGTCTATGCGTGTGTGATATATCAAGTGAAGAGTGAGGGGCTTGTATCAGATAAGAATATTGTATTAGATTAGATTCTTATATCCATCAAGGTTTTAAAGGGCTATTGAAAGATAGTTAGACCGTGTTTGTAATTTGTATGTATGTTATGTATTGAAGTATCAATGTATGTATATTTTTTTGTAATGTTTATAAAAGCAAATAAAACGTTTTTGGAAAAAAAAAAATCCTCTTCCGTGCCCTCCTCCTTCGCTGCTCATCTAAAGTCAGTAGTATAGCTATGAGCATGGATGCCCCTGGCATGTTGGCATAAAGTTTGTTGTCCTGAAAGTGTGACTGCTCAGCTCCTCACTAACAGTGTTGCTTTAGCTGACATGTAGACGGATTGTCTAATTTTATACCACCTTTCATATGGACTAATTTTAGACAGGACGTGCAGCTGTTTGTTGCGCACAGCGCGTAGCCTGCGCTGCACCAACTTACTTTTGTGGATCCCCGTAACTCCCTCATTTGCATATTTGACTAGCAAATCAATGGTGTGTCTAGCGCAGTTTTGCGTGCACCGATCTATCGAGATTACGCCAGTCAAAAAAAAATAGATTTCATGAGTATATCGTTTTGGGGATGCGGCGCATCGATACGCATGCGCAGATTTAGACTTACGCCGCGCATCTCCTGTAACGCCGGCATAATGGCTCTCTGAATCTGGCCCATTGTTTCCAACAATGACACTGCGCAGGATGGAAGCTCTTAAAAGAGGGTCTGGCAGCGATTTTTTAAATATGTCAGAGACACAGACTCCCAAGCTGACAGGCAGGGAGAGAGGGGGGGGAGCACAGAGAAGCCGCAGAGAGATGATGGAGGCACGTAAGCCGACTACGGTGTCGAGGCTCAGCAGCCATGATAAACCATGGTCAGTTTACAAAGGGGAGGGCAGAAACTGACAGGATCAGACAGGTTTTTTTATTGGTTTTCAGAGGGGCAGGTTAGACAGCACAAGCGCCATGCCGTTTAACCTGCTATAGAAGGAAACGTTTTTTTTTTGTTACAAACACCAAGTTGTCAACACTCAACTAGTAAACTCCCTGGTAGAAAGAGATCCACAATCTAAACTTAAACCTCTTTTTCCAACCTCAAACCGTGGCCATGGTCTCTCTTCAGGTTGGCAAAACATCTCAGAGCCAACAGTACTGCCACTTTTGGCACTTTCTTTAATGCTGGTTCACACTGATGCAATTTCAGATGTGACTTAAGTCAGATAGAAGCGCATGACAAGGAAAAATCTAATTTTCAATAGTTCCCTTCACATCAATGTGGCTGTGTGATGCAATTTTGGAAAAGGTCCATGTGCTACTTTGGTGCGATTTCAGTGTGATATGGCTCCATAGAATATGCCAACCATAGCCAAAACTGCAAAAAAAGTTACACTACATTACTGTAATTTCAAGTGTTCTTAACCATGGACCCAAAAGCTTGCCTGCTTGGCATACGGGAGAAATTTGACTGGGAAAGGTATACTAGAGGCTATAACCAGAGTTTTATTCCAGGAAAGAAATATAATTATGGTGCACTGGAAGTCTGAAGATCCTTCTACTGTGCGGGAATGGGTTAAGAATGTGGGCAATATGGAGATTGGAGAAATTTTTATACCAAAACAGGGGTCGTACAATCAAATACGAGAGACTGTGGTCTCCTTGGTTGGCTGTCCCTGGGCTTGACCCGGTGGATCTGATCATGGTGTCAGGTTTAGTCAACGATTGAAGGACAGGGTATAAAGATGTTATTAGAACAGTTTCAGTCTACCTGTATAAACTGCTGACTCTTCAGGCGGATATGTTTACACTTGGTTATGTACAGTTTTGTAATGCATGGCAATGTAAGGTGTTAAATCTTTAATAAAAAAAAAAATGTATCCAAAAGAAAAAAAAAAGTGCATCAAGAGACTGTCACAGTAGTCTTTGACCAGGCCCAAACATCAGCAGCTACGGTACTTAGATTTTTTTGGGGGTAAGAAACACTAAACAGGCACTCCAGTGAAAAAGAAACCCAAAAAAACTAATGTCCAAGAAAGATGGCAAGTTTATTGAAGTACCGTATTTATCGGCGTATATCGCGCACTTTTTTGCCCTGATTTTCAGGGCAAAATCTTGGGTGCGCGATATACGCCGATACCCGCTTTCCCGCGCCGACATTTACCCAGCGCAGTACACTCGGGTATATTCCGCCAGTCTCTGCTTCTTCCGCGGTCACGTCCTGGACGTACAGGACGTGAGCGGGACAGTTGCCGAGCCTGCCCGAGTGTACTGCGCTGGGTATATGCTGGCGCAGTATTCAAAACTCGGCGCGGGAAACTAGCGGGGAGGACGCCGTGAGGACGCCGGACCCGCCGCAGAAGGACACCCGAAGCCGCAGAAGGACACCCAAAGCCGCAGAAGGACACCCAAAGCCGCAGAATAGGACACCCAAAGCCGCAGAATAGGACACCCGAAGCCGCAGAATAGGACACCCGAAGCCGCAGAATAGGACACCCGAAGCCGCAGAATAGGACACCCGAAGCCGCAGAATAGGACACCCGAAGCCGCAGAATAGGACACCCGAAGCCGCAGAATAGGACACCCGAAGCCGCAGAATAGGACACCCGAAGCCGCAGAAGGACGCCGGACCCGACGAGGCCGCGCAGGACACCAAAACTGTAAGTACAAAAATTACTTTTTTTCCCACAGGATTGGGGGTCACTTTAGGGGTGCGCGGTATACGCGAGAGCGCGTTAGACCGCGATAAACACGGTAATCAAAATAGATCTTACATGGTGCTGAGCAGTATTCACAGGCAGTGATGGAAGGTTAGCAGGCTGAGAGCAGATGTAGCGTGCCGAACTCCAGTAAAACATTCAGCAAAGACAGGGACATCGATGGTGGTCAGCCACAATGTGGAAGTTTCAAGGGACTCTAGCAAGGAAGGGAGGATATCAAAAGCCCACAAGTCCCCAGCCACTGACCCAGAACAAACTGAAGTGACACCAAGGAACAGTACAATAAGCTGGTGACCAGAACGACATGTTTCAGGGCATGCCCCTTTCTCAAATCCAGACATTGCATTTAAAATAAAAAAAACACACACACAGAGGCCGATAAAGTGCTAAGAATTACAATAAATCATAAAAACTATTCCTTTAATAAACTTAGCATCTTTCTTGGACATTTTTAGACTTCCTTTAGCCCAAAACCGTTGAGTCCAGCTATTAAAGGACCTCTGCACGCACATATACGGCCACAGAATGGCACGGATGGGCACAAGGGCGTAAATTTACGTCCTCGCCCAGTAGCGGGTCGGGGGTCCGATCGGGACCCCCTCCGCGGCGTGCCTAGGTCCCCGTGACGAGCGGGCGGATGTCAGTGTTTACCCGCCCCCCCGCGATCGCTCCCAGCCAATGCGCGCGCTCCCCCTTTGTGTCACTTCCTCCTCCTGTGTAAACACAGGAAGGGGGAAGTGATGTAATCTCCCATCGCAGCGGTATTTCCAACCGCTGCGATGGGAGAAACACCTCACAGTAAGTCCTGCACCAACACTACACGGACATACACACACATAGGCATACTTAACCCCTTGCGATCTGCCCCCCCACCCCCCCTGTCACAGTGTCACTGAATGCAGTGATCTAATCACTGCATTTAGTGTCAGTGTGACAGGCAGTGTAAAATCAGTTAGTGTTAGGTTCAGGATAGCCCCCCACACCCCCCCTAATAAAGTTTTAACCCCCTGATCACCGCCCTAGTTAACCCTTTCACTCCCTATTGCCAGCGTCACTAAGCGATCATTTTTCTGATCGCTGTATTAGTGTCGCTGTTCCCGCTAGGTAGCTATTTTTTTTTATTGCAATTTTTTTTTTTACTAAAAGACATGTGGCTAAATAAATTTTGGCCTAAATGTTTGACTAAAATTTAGTTTATTTGATTTTTTTTTAACAAAAAGTAAAAAAGTGTTTTTTTTTTCAAAAATGTCGCTCTATTTTTGTATATAGCGCAAAAAAATAAAAATCGCAGAGGTGATCAAATACCACCAAAAGAAAGCTCTATTTGTGGGAAGAAAAGGACGCAAATTTTGTTTGGGAGCCACGTCGCACGACCGCGCAATTGTCTGTTAAAGCGACGCAGTGCTGAATCGCAAAAACACCTTGGGTCATTTACCAGCGTATTGGTCCGGGTCTTAAGTGGTTAATACAACGGTTTTCTGATTTTTTTCATTTTTATCTTACACTGGAGCGCCTGTTTAGTTTCATTATTCCTCCCTGCGAGTAATTGAAACCAGCCAGAGACTACAATGTGCAGGTAGACTCATTTAGATACCATATTATGTTCATTATCACATTTTTGTATTAAAGCGGGGGTTCACCCTAAAAAAAAATTCTAACATTACATTGAGCTCACTTCAGAGATTGACAGTATGATGATTTTTTTTTTTGCCGTACATACCGTAGAATTGCTATTTCCCCCCCGGCTTCTGGGTAGTGAATCCCGCGGGACTGGAAGTTCCTATCCAGCAGGAAAGTGATTGACGTGACGTCACATAAGGAGCGTCACGAGTTGCTGAAAGAAGCCAAACGTCGGTGCGCAGGCGCCGTACAGTGCCTGTATGGAGCGGATTTGAATTGCCCAGGCTGCAGTAATGTCCCGCCTCCTGTGAGCACATCACAATGAATCAATGTCCCCCCATTGGATCGGTGTGCCGTTTATCACAGGAGGCAGGACACTTACTGTGGTCCGTGCAATTCAGCTCCGCAACACAGAGATTGCAGAGAGGATAAGGGAGTGGAGGACTAGGCACACCAAGATCACACACCTACAATGGGTGGCATCCAGGGCAGGCCGCACCCCTTTCAGTATCGACTTTTTTTCCTTTTGGCCAATACACAAAAACAATGACATTTCAGTACATCTCTAGTAAAAATATTTTGTTTTGCTAGAAAATTACTCAGAACCCCCACACATGAAAAATAATGTATGCATGTACGTACACTGCTCAAAAAAAAACTTAAGGAACACTTTTGAATCAGAACTCCTGGGATATTGATCTGGTCAGTTAACCACTTGCTTACTGGGCACATAAACCCCCTTCGTTCCCAGGCGAAATTTCAGCTTCCGGCACTGCGTTGCTTTAACTGACATTTGCGCGGTCGTGCGACATGGCTCCCAAAGAAAATTGACGTCCTTTTTTCCCCACAAATAGAGCTTTATTTTGGTGGTATTTGATCACCTCTGCGGTTTTTATTTTTTACTTGTTGCTAAATATCCAATTTTTTTTTAAAAAAACTTTTTTTTCACAGTTAAGGCCGATACGTATTTTTCTACGTATTTTTGTAAAAAAAAAAATCGCAACAAGCCACTGGCTTGCGCAAAAGTTATAGCGCCTACAAAATGGGGAACAGAATTATGATTTTTTTTATTAATTTTTTTACTAGTAATGTCGGCGATCTGCGATTTTTATTGCGACTGCGATATTGCGGCGGACATATCGGACACTTTTGACACAAATTTGGGACCATTCACATTTATACAGCGATCAGTGCTATAAAAATGCACGAATTACTGTATAAATGTGACTGGCAGGGAAGGGGTTAACACTAGGGGGTGAGGAAGGGGGTTAAATGTGTATCCTAGGTGTGTTCTAACTGTGTAGGGGGAGGGGGTGACTGTGGGAGATGACCGATGCCGTGTCCCTATGTACAAGGGACACAGATCGGTCTCCTCTCCTCTGACAGCAGGTGGAGCTGTGTGTTTACACACACAGCTCCACGTCCCTGCCGTCATCTGCTCGTTTTCCCGCTGATCGCATGTTCCCGGACGGACATTGCGGCCGCCAGGTACATGCATCGGATCCCCAGCGATGCGGCGGGACAGTGTTTACCCGCCGCGTGCCACCGGGTAATGCAGTAAAAATCACGCCCAAAGACGTCTAGTTGGCGCCTCAGGTCTGAAGTGGTTAAGTAGCAGAGGGGGAGGGGTGTATACAGAGGAGGTTTTTAATCAGTTTAAGCTACTTTGCTGTTAATTGAAATTTACAACAGGTGAACTAGATGGGCAACAATGTGAAGACCTCCAAAACAGGAATGGTTTTGCAGGTGGAGGTGTCTTGACATTTTTTTCCCCCTACTCATCTTTTCTGACTAGTTTCGCATTTGGCGAGGGTCAGTGTCATAACTGGCAGCACGTGGCGATACTTGGACCCTATAAAAGGTCGCACAGGCAGTCCAACTCCTCCAGGATGGCACATGAATACATGTCATTGCCAGAAGGTTTGCCATGTCTCCCAGCACAGTGTCAAGAGCATAGAGGAGATTCCAGGAGACAGGCAGTTACTCTAGGACAGCTGGACAGAGCTGTAAAAGGTGCTTAATCCAATAGCAGGACCGGTATCTGCTCCTTTGTGCAAGGAGGAACAGGATGAGCACTGTCAAAGCCGTACAAAATGACCTCCCAGCAGGCCACTGGTGTGAAGGTCTCTAAACAAACAATCAGAAACAGACTTCACGGGGGTGGCCTGACGTCCTCTAGTGTGCTCTATGCTCACTGCCAGACACTGTGGAGCTCGACTGGCATTTTCCATTGAACACCAGAATTGGCAGGTCTGCCACTGGTGCCCCATGCTTTTCACAGATGAGAGCAGGTTTACCCTGAGACAGATGTAAAATGGTCTGGAGAAGCCGTGGAGAATTTTATGCTGCCTGTAACATCATTCAGCATAACCGGTTTTATGGTGGGTCAGTGATGGTCTGGGGAAGCATATCCATGGAGAGACGCACAGACCTCTACAGGCTACAAAATGGCACCCTGATTAGGTATCGGGATGGACCCATTGTCAGACCTTACACTGGTGCAGTGGGTCCTGGGTTCCTCCTGGTGCATGACAATGCCCGGCCTCATGTGGCAAGAGCATGCAGCCAGCTCCTGGAGGATGAAGAAATTGCTACCATTGAATGGCCCCCACGCTCACCTGACCTAAAGCCAAAAGAACAACTCTGGGACATTATGTTTGGGTGCATCTGGTGCTGCCAGGTTGCCCCTCAGTCGGTTCAGGAGCTCAATGATGCTCTGGTCCAGATCTGGGAGAAAATACCCCAGGACACCATCCGTTGCCTCATTAGGAGCATGCCCTGATGTTGTCAGGCATGCATACAAGCACTTGGGGGCCATACAAACTACTGAGGACCATTTTGAGTTGTTGCAATGAAATTTCAAAATGGGCAAGCTTGTGGCATCATTTTTTCACTTTGATTTTCGGGGTGTCTTTAAATTCAGCCCTCTGTAGGTGGATACTTTTCCATCAAATGATGCACCATCCTTTCATTCCAGTTCATATTCCATAGTTCATATCAGTACAGATATCCAGCATGAGATTTTTGCCCATTGAGATCCGATATGTTTTCAAAGTGCTCCTTTAATATTTTTGAGCAGTGTGTGTGTGTGTGTGTGTGTGTGTGTGTGTGTGTGTGTGTGTGTGTGTGTGTGTGTGTGTGTGTGTGTATATATATATATATATATATACGTGCGTGCGTGTGTGTTTGCAGAGGCCCTAGAGAATAAAATGGGCAGGTTTACCATCTGAAAAGAGAAAGAGCCTCATCCACAAATACCACAAAAGACGTGAAGCTCTGATGGATGTTGTTAAAAGGGGCAATACATGGTATTAAAGTGGAGTTCCAGCTTTTTTGCTTTATTAAAAGTCATCAGCTACAAAAAGTGTAGCTGCTGACTTTTAATAAACAGTCACTTACCTGTTCCACAGTCCAGCGATGCGGCTGCCCGGAGCGTCGCTACTCTCCCTGCCCCTCTCCTCGGCGCCTCCATTGCCACTCTGGGCACCAGGACCATGACAGCTTTCGGCTTCACGGCCAGTGAACACACTTCGCATGTCACGCTGCGCCCTTGGAGTGGACAGGCGATCTCCTGGGACCTGTCATGTGTCCCAGGAAATTGCTTAGAGAGAAGGGCCGCTTAGATGCAGAGGGTGAGTCTCCTAGGTGGCCCGGAGATGGAAGTAGGACAGGAAGTCCCACTCCTAACAATTCCCCCCCCCCCAAAAAAAAATGTGGTATGTAAGGGGACGAGGAGGAGTCCTTAAAGGGATTGTAAAGGTTGATTTTTTATTTTCTAAATATGTTGCTTTAAGCTAGTGCATTGTTGGTTCACTTACCTTTTCCTTCAATTTCCCTTCTAAATGTTTTTTTTTTTCTTTGTTTTCTGTGTCTGAATTTCTCACTTCCTGTTTCTCCTCAGTAAGGTGTTCAGTAAGCGGTTCTAAATGACTTTCTACCGCTCGGATGATGGTGGAAAGCTTACCGAGGACAAACAGGAAGTGAGAAATTCAAACAAAGACAAAAAGCATTTACAAGGGAAATCAAAAGAAAAGGTTAGTGAACCAACAATGCACTAGCTTAAAGGAACCTATTTAGAAAATAAAAGACAAACCTTTACAACCCCTTTAAAGCAGAAGTTTCACTTTTGGGTGAAACGCGAATCGCAAAAAAATAGCCCGGTCATTAAGCAACCAATTCTTCCAGGGCTGAAGAAGTTAAATTGTTGGCAAGGGTACTGGCGACTAGATCAAAATATATTACAAAATAAATTCACTGTGACCAATCAGGATTTATTCCCAATAGATCTACAGAGAACAATATAAAGGCATTTATTCTTAAAATTTACAACTCCCCACAGAGAACATAAGAAATAGAGTTATATTGTCACTAGAGCTGCTCGATTAATCACGATCTCCCCGCAGGATGACCCGCGATTCTTATGGGTCACCGCCGGTTCCACGTAACCAGCGTGGAACGCTAATGGCGAATAAAGGAACGGACGTCAGCAACCGGAACCGACGTCAGTTATCAGATGCAGCGTGGTGCCTGGGCGTGGGCGGTACCACCCCGCTTCTCGGCCGGCGGGAAAACGTTACAAAACGGCGGAGGAGGAGCGGGGCACCGCACACTACATGCACCTCCCCGGTTCTCCAGAGACACCACCCCCACCAGACCGGCCAGTCCGTCCATTAATAGTGAGGGCAGAGAGGAGCTGGAGGGGGCACAGAGGGAGGAACGGGAGAGAAGGAGCCGGCTACAGCTCACCGACATGACCAGGAGGCAGCTAAAAGGTAACCAGCCCTTGTGTCTGTATGTATGGTGTGTGCGTGAGCAGGTGTCACCTGCCACTACAGTCTCCAAAACACAGTGAGTGGAGTGAGCTTCCTTGCGTTAAGCAGTGTACACAGTGTACATAATCTATCATGAACACCAGTGACCACAGTGGGTCAGCTACCCCAACCAGGCCCAGACCTTGCAGTCATTCGATTAAAGGGGGGCATGTGAGCCGAGGAGTGGACTTAAAATACCGGCAACCACTGTCCCTTATTATGAATATTACTACAGTCTGCTACCCAGAGTCTGGGGTAGCTGACTGTGGTAATATTGATAATATGGGTAGCCGGCTCAGACTGTGGTAATATTCATAATAATGGACAGCGGTTGCCGGTATTTTAAGTCCACTCCTCGGCTCACAGGCTCACATGCCCCCTTTAATAGCCTCTCTGACTGTCAGGCTATTAAAGGGGGGCACCTGAGGAGTGGACTTAAAATACCAGCAACCACTGTCAGTGTCCCCCTTATAATATATTATCAATATTACCACAGTCAGCTACCCCAGATGACACTGCAGTCAAGCTATTAAAGGGGGGCATGTGATGTGAGCCTGTGAAGAGTAATATAATGAATATTACTACAGTCAAAAAAAAGAGAATCGCAATCTTCATTTTAAGCAAAAGAATTGCGATTCTCATTTTTCCCAGAATCTTGCAGCCCTAATTGTCACTTGACGCAGCTAAAACATTCGACATTATAGAGTGGGATTTTTTTTTGGTGGAATTGTTTGAACAATACGGGTTTGGCCCTAGATTTATAAAGTGGATACAACTTTTATACAAATTCCCCCGAGTGCAAGGGTACAGGTGAATGGATACGCATCGGCCCCTTTTTTATTGACTAGAGGAACAAGGCAGGGATGTCCTTTATCCCTGCTTATTTTTGCGCTAGACATAGAACCTCCTCTGGTGGGGGGCCATTTGTGCTTCCACAGATTTTGTGGGATTTCAGAAATCTACAGGTGAAAAAAAAAAAAAAAAAAAAAAAAAAAAAAAAAAAAAAAAATCGCACATTATGCGGATAATACCCTAGTGTTTTTTGGGAGACACATGATAATCTTTGTCCGTAGTTATGTTTTTAAGGTCCCTTTCACACTGGGGTGTTTTTCAAGCATTATTACAGCGTTATTCGAGAGTTATTCGAGCAAAGCCTCATCTGCAATCTCAATGTGCTGGTAAAGCACCGCTAAGACCCTAAAGTTTTAGGGCGTTTTTACAGTGCCTCAGTGTGAAAGGGTAAGGCATTTTTACAGTGCTTTTCAATTAATTTCAATGGAGAGGAGTGTTTTTTTCCAGCGCCCAAAAGCTGCTCCAAAAAGGTGCTGCTTGCAGGACTTTTCTCAACGCCGCGCCAGCGCAACGCCTCAGTGTGAAAGGGTAAGGCGTTTTTACAGCGCTTTCAATTCATTTCAATGGAGAGGGGCATGTTTGGAGCATTTTTTTCAGCGCCCAAAAGCTGCTCCAAAGATGCTGATTGCAGGACTCACTGTAAAAGGATCCATTGAGATGCATGGAGAGCGTTTTAAGAGCAACATTTTTAACACTAAGACGCTGTTAAAAATGCTTCAGTGTGAAAGGGGTCCAATAGAAGTCTATGGATCCTTTTCAGGATTTAACCTTATTGTCAAATTTAGACAATTAACCACTTCAGGCCGGCGCTACCGTCGGATGACGGCAACAGCGCGGGCCTGAATATCCAACATGCCGTCATTTGACGGCATGTCATTCTGGCGTTCCCAGCGCGTGCTGTAGTGCGCGCTGCGGGGAAGCCCTGTGTTGTCCGTGTCCCTTGGACACGGCCAATCACAGATCGTGGCAAACGGCCAATCAGAGTGGCCGTTTGCGATGCGATCTGTGGGCGAATGAGAGATGATCTCTCATAGATCATCTCTCATTGCCGTTTTACACAGAGACAGCTTCCTGTCTCTGGAGGGGAGGAGCCCGATCTGTGTTCCTTCCTACATAGGGACACAGATCGGTCCCCCCCCCCCACAGTTAGAACACACCTAACATTCACATTTAACCCCTTCCTCACCCCCTAGTGTTAACCCCTTCAATGCCAGTCACATTTATACTGTAATTAGTGCATATTTATAGCACTGATCGCAGTATAAATGTGAATGGCGCCAAAAATGTGTCAAAAGTGTCCGATGTGTCCGCCATAACGTCGCAGTACCAATAAAAATCGCAGATCGCCGCCATTTCTAGTAAAAAAAAAAAAAAAAAATAATAATTCTCTCCCCTATTTTGTAAGCGCTAAAATAAAAATATGTAGAAGAATACGTATCGCCCTAAGCTGAGAAAAAAAAATGTGTTTTTTTTTTAATTGGGATATTTATTATAGCAACAAGTAAAAAAAATTGTATTTTTCTTCAAAATTGTCGCTCTTTTTTGTTTATAGCGCAAAAAATAAAAAAATCGCACAGGTGATCAATTACCACCAAAAGAAAGATCTACTTGTGGGGAAAAAAGGACGTAAATTTTGTTTGGGAGCCACGTCGCACGACCGCGCAATTGTGAGTTAAAACGACGCAGTGCCGGAAGCTGAAATTTTACCTGGGCAGGAGGGGGGTGTAAGTGCCCAGTATGCAAGTGGTTAAGTAAAACCTGTAGTAATTTCCCATTGACGATAGGGAGAGCGAAGGGTATGTAAAGAATTTTTTTTTTTCTTAATTAACAAACATGTTATACTTAACTCCACTGTGCAGTTTGTTTAGCACAGAGTGGCCCCGAACCTGGCCTTCTGGGGTTCCTCGGTGGCCATCTTGGCTCCCCCTCACAAGAACTCGTCACCTTCATGACGAGCTCGCATGGTGATGAGTTCTTGTGGTGTGCTCCTGTAATACAGCCAGCGGCCATAGCCAATCACTCGGCCCTGCCCCCCGCATCGTTGGATGTGATTGACAGCAGCGCCAGCCAATGATGTGCTGCTTTCAATCAACCAATGAATGAGCCGAGAAGCCTAGCTAAGAAGCAAGCGCGTTCACGGTGCAGGACTTTCGATTGCGTCAGGTAAGTAAACGGGGGGGGGGGGGGGGGCTAATCCGCCAATGTTTTTTCACCTTAATGCATAGAATGCATTACAACTACTTTAGTTGCATAACAAATTGCAACACTGGCACGGCTGGGAGGCTATGGAAATGCAGGACCCCATACAGAAAATTATAATATCCCAATTTAAAAACGTACCCTTTAGTTATATATATATATTTACTTTATTTAATTCATAGGTTATGGGAAGCAGTGCAAGCTATTACTCAGCATAAGGGCTATACAAAACATATGCCTATATGGGATAATTATTGTTTATATGAATTGAATAAATTGCCAGAACTATTAAAATGGAAAGGAGCCAGTATAATATTTGTGTATCAGTTATATCCCATTACGTTTTAATATACCAAAAGATTGCCAGTCAGTCAACGAATAATAATGTCTACCAATATTTCCAATTCCGTCATGCATTACAAAGTCAGGCTTCAAAACTTCAAAACTTTTACAGTATAAGCCCTCCAAAATATTATCAAAGGCAACTTCTGTAACTTGCATGAAAACGGAGATCAATAGGAGACCGTCTAATCTACAAACAAAAGAAAGTACAGGAAAACAAATAAATAGCTTTGACCGTTGGCAGAAGGACATAGAAGATCTGGATGAGGCTAACTGGATACGGACCCTGGAAGCATTACTCAAGACATCCCTTTCACCCTCCCAAAGGCTATCTCAGCTTTTTATTTTACATCGGGCTCAATATACCCCACAAAAACTCCATGCTTGGGGAAAATATATAACACAGTTATGCCCCCGCTGCTCTCCATTTATCTACATGCTTTGGCGATGTCCAAAGCTTCATTGTTATTGGAAAAACATTTTTATATCCTTAAATCTATTAAGTGCCACCAAGCTATCAGGGATGCCTAAACGTGCATTATTGGGAAGAATTCCCGATGGAGCGTTACCAGTAGAGATGCACACAATGTGGATAAGATCCCTATATTTAGCACATAAAGTTATTTTACAAAAATGGTCCCCCCTGTTCTTCCAACCTATAAACAATGGGGTGAGAAACTTAATTATATACTTAAGAGAAAAATAAAAACATACAGGAGGTACACCTCCAAAAAGTTTGAAAATATGGTCATGCTGGATAGAATCTAGTAATTTACTATATGATGGTCTACCCAGTGGAGAGGAGTGGGGGTAGAGGAGCAAAAAGTGGGAGGGGGGGTAGAAGAAGAGGAGAGAATGAGGGAGTATGTAAGAGAAAAATACAATGCTGCCAAGAAGAGGTGGCCATAGACTGTTTGAAATCAGGGGGTGAACAATTTAATATATAAAATGTATCTATGGGGTGGATTTACTAAAAGGCAAATCCCCTCTGCACTACTGTCTGTTTACATTGACAAATGGTGGCATAATATATATATCCATATATTTTTTTGTTCAATAACTTATTAGAAGATATTAAACAGTATACACAAAAAAAAAAAAAAAAAAAAAGGAAAGGAGGTACAATTTCCCCATAGTATACAATATTCGAGGAACTGCGATTTAAAAACCGATCATTAGATCAAATTCAATGACCCAAAAATGGAGTCACCGTTTGTTCTACAAACCCCGGAGGGAAACAAATCTCAGCAAAGAAGAAAAAAAAAAAAAAAAACAACAACAACCTTCATGTAGCGTATACTAAAGCATACTTTTAACAGAAAAAAGGCGGAGAAAAAAAGGAGAGGAAACGGAAGAAAAGAAGGAGAGGGAGGGAAAGGTAAATTAACCAGCCTCTACGGAGTGTCATCACAACACCTGACCAAACCCGATTTCCCACTAACCCCGCTGGGCCATCATTTCTGCATATAATGCTGAAAACTTAAAGGCGAGCCAACAGGACCATATCTTGTTTGCCAAGTCGGATTTATTCCGCAATGTGCGTGTACTTTTTCTCCATGTAATAAGTGCGGTCAACCTCCACCAGCCACATATATAACTATATATCTCTATCTCTTTATACACACACCACAAACACCTATAGGTAGATGCAACATTGATCTGATACTGCATCTGTTCCCCACCGCCTCTGCAGTGAGAACTGAGCGAATACCACTGATCGAAGAGGGAGAACTGAGCGCTCTGATCAGAGAGCCAGGACTGTTAGTCAGGGACTCTCTGCTCTCACCAAAGTGCTGGGATGTGGAGGGGGCAGGAGGAGTTGGCTCAGTCTCTCAGCAGATCGCAGAGCCAGATGGTGGTGCAGGCATCTGGATTGATCCAAACCATATAGTCAGGAGCTTTCCTGAGCCTGGACTGGCTGATATGATGTTCAATATCCCCAGACACTAGCTACAGAGGAACTCGTTGAAAGGAACCTCACACGTGATGTTATTCTGCAAGTCCGCCTGATCGCTTGGACCTGCTGGCTGTTTAACACATGCTGTGTAATTCATTCAAAATTGTAAGTGTGATTTTATTAAAATCTTGGTGAAATACTACACTAGGTGGATTTTCATCTGTACTTTAACTTTCTCCATGACTTAGGAGATCGTGGTGCAAGATGCTGGTGGCTGCATATCAGCCATCTGAACGTTTCCTTGTGGTATCAGAGCAGCTGGTACAGAGCTCATTTAAACATTTGTGAGGATTCCTTTTTTGGGAGCACTTTATTATTCTTTCACGGCAAAGAAATGAGGAACTATTGATGTTCAGAAAATATGAGCACTTTTTTGCACCCTACATATTTTCCTTTTAGAATATATAGAATATATATTTTTTCCCACAGTGTTTGTACATTTTACATAGACTTTATTTGCAGATGTCAATTTAGGATGAGTTCATCATATGTTTTAAAACAAACCAAAACATCCTCCCCACCCCCACACACAAATAAAGCTTTCTTTTGGTGGTATTTGATCACCTCAATGGTTTTTATTTTTTGCTATAATAAACATCCCCCCAAAAAAATATATATATAAAAAAAATTCTCTCTCAGTTTAGGCCGATATATAGATTATTCTACATATTTTTGGTAAAGAAAAAAAAAAAAAACACAAACACAAAAAGGGTATATTTGATTGGTTTTTCGCAAAAGTTATATAGTAAGTAAATGCACATTTCTTACCTGCAACAGAAAAAAAAACCGTGCATAATAAAAATTATCACTCTTAGTTATGATTTGAAATTAAACTCCTCAAAAGTTTCCCACATATGTTAAATAACTTCTATCAGTAATGCAATACCATCTATAAATGTAAAAAACGCAACAACAGTATCTTGCTATTCAGTGGACAGGATTGAGCGCATAGTCAAGCGAAAGCTTCATATATATGTGTGTGTACCAAGACATGCAATGTACTCACTAGGGGAAGGAACCACTGGGGGAATCTAGGATGAAAAGGGACCTGGGGGTCCTAATACATGACAGGCTCAGCAATAGCATGCAATGTCAAGCTGCTGCTAACAAAAGCAAACAAAAAATATTGGCATGCATTAAAAGGGGGATTAACTCCAGAGAAAAAAGCGATAATTTCCCCACTCTATAAGACTCTGGCCCAGCCGCACCTGGAGGAGGAGTATGCTGTCTAGTTCTGGGCACCAGTCCTCAGGAAAGATGGACTGGAAATGGAGCGAGCAAAGACGTGCAACAAAGCCAAAAAAAAAAAAAAGGTATGGAGGATATTAGTTATGAGGAAAGGTTGCGAGTGCTGAACCTATTCTCTCTGGAGAAGAAATGCTTGAGAGGGGATATGATTTCAATTTACAAATATACAATAGGGATAAAACTTTTTGCGGGAGGGATTTTTAATAAGACACGTGGCCATAAAATTAGAAGAAGAGAGGTTTAACCTTAAACTGTGTAAAGGGTTCTTTACTGCAAGAGTGGCAAGGATGTGGAATTCCCTTCCACAGGCAGTGGTTTTAGCAGGGGGGGGGGGGGTGAGGCATCAATGGTTTAAAAAAACTATTAGATAAGCACCTGAACGACCGCAAAACATACAGGGATATACAATGTAATACTGACATATAATCAATCACGCACATAGGTTGATGGACTTGTGTCTTACTAAACCTTACCTACTATGCAACTATTTTGCCCAGTACAAGCTTTGGAGGAAGAATTCAGCAGAGTGAAAACACATACCAGGCATGCAATTCTGATACTCGTGTACCAATATTTCTGCACACATCACAAAGCATAAAGAAAAGGCAAATTAGCCTGATAAATGTACTTCTAGCACGACTCTTTATGGGACTACCGTGCTTCTTTTACTAATTTTTTACTTATTTATTTTTTAAATAAAATGACAAAAAGGGGCACATTATCTTTTCATCCTTTCTGCAGTCAAACTTCACACAAAGTCATCAAAACAGAACTGGCTAAACAGTTATGAACACATGTTATTTAATGTTAATAGTCAACACATGAATAGTTTTTAACACATGAACACTGCTTCATGCCCTGAAAGCCGATTGTGTGGGTTTGACAATCTTGATTACATTAGAAGGTAAATTCCAGCATCAAAAGGAGATGTACTTTCATGACTTTTCCAAACATGAATCCACACAACTCACAAATCATAAAAGACCTTTCGATTTGAATCTGCATTTACTACTTTTCAATACAACTTTTGTCTGTCTGGTGTCACACATGAACACAACCTCCTCATTTAGAGCCAAATCAGATTTACTGCCATATAATTATGCAATAACTGCATTGTGAGCTGATAAGTCAGCAAGACAATCCATTTCTTACTGCTATGACTATTAGACTGACAAAAAAAAAAAAAAAACCCTGCAACATAAAAATCATTTTATTTATGAATGATTAATACTACCCCTTTTGCAAAAGTTTTGCACATGCGTAATGAGAAATAGGATCAATCTAGAAAGGGAGGGGTTAAAGTACAAGCTCAGGAGAGAGATGTAATCCTATGTGACACTTTGCTCTCAAACAATAATTAACACCTTTTCCAGGCACAGAAGCACAAACATCTAGCCATTTAGTCTTTAAAAATATAACCAAGAGTAGCCGTAGATCACAAGCCCTGCAGATGCCTGCAGTCTATATACATACACTGTGGCTTGTACGCATTCAGGAAAAAAAAAAAAAAAGCCCCCAACCCCCACAACGTTCACTCCCCCCCCCCCCCCCCCCCCCCCCCCTCCCTCCTCCTCCTCCTCCTCCCTTCCTTCCCTCTCCCCTCCTGTTAGGCCTTTGGTGGCTTTAAAAATGAAAATACGTTCAGATTTAAGCAAGATTCATTATTGCGATTTTCAGTTGGTGAATGCTTTGGAATAAAATATCTTGTTTTTGTAGCAAACAAGTGCCTGCATGACACAGGAAAATAAAAAAACAACAACAAAAAAACCTTCACAGACTATCACTATATGACTAGAATTGTTAAACTCAATATATGAAAGGGCACAAAAGGTAAAATATCTCTGAAAACAAAATATGATTTAGAGCGCTGTATATCAAATTTAAGAAAACACTAATATTCCTGCAGTAGCGAGCAGAAAAAGGAAAAATCCTCCATGCCAAACTAATTTCAGTTTACAGTCAAGTACAGTAACAGCACAGTTTTTTTTTTTATAAAAGCAAGACTAAAGTCAGACAGACATTCACTGCAGCATTCCTACTGAAGGCTTACCCTAGAAGGGATCTTGCAATATAAACAGTGTGTACAACGACAACAAAAACAGAAATGCAGATGGCAAACAAGATCTCTAAGGGCAGTAAAACCATGCTTAATCTGTCGCTCTCTCACACTCACACACACACACCTAAAGCAATTACTGGAAATACAGCAGACATATTTAAAACCATACTAACCTTATAAAGTGCAACTGTGCTATAATCCAGCGATTTGAGGCATACAAGGTAAATCCAGTACAAAAAAAAAAATAAGGAATACACAAAATAAAAACAGATGTAAATTCAAAAACAATAATAAAAATAAAGTCCAAACACACGTTTGCTTTTTTTCTTTAAACGTAAATGTGCATAAACCAGAGACTGGCAGCCATTTTGCATTGATCGTTCTCTCTACACTCTCTCTCCTCCTCCCTCTAGCTCTCCCTCTCTGAAGGAAGCAGCTTTTTTGTGACCTTCAAATAGAGGCAAGTCATGTGACCAGGCCTAGACTTGTCAATCAGGACAGCCAGCGAAAAGAGGACGGCCTTCCACACTTAAAGAGACAGCAGCCAGATTATCAAGCTGCTGAGAAGCAGCTGCTAGATTTTTTCACTGGCATTTCTATGCTTTCAATTTAGGGCTGGCATTTTTTTTTTTTTATTCATCACAGCTATACACCAAAAGTGGCATTTAAAAGGTGACCTATATGCGCACATTTAGAGCATTCATTTTCTCGGGATGCACATGTTTTGAGTATACATCTTTTTACAGGTGCAGAAAAATAGGCATTTTGACTAGACACAGGATCTGTAGTCATTGCAATTGGGTTATACATGTAGCAACCTTCAGGTGTCTGGACACTGGAAAAAAAAGAAAATCGGCATGAAAATCTATTAGAATCTCTCCCACTCCAGCTACCATAGCAACCAATAAAGAACATAAAGAACAAAGTGCAAAAACTTGTGTCCTGTACCCCCAAGAAACACATTTTACTAAAAATTAAACCAGTCAGGAGCAAACACATCTAGAACTGTATAATAGGACGAGAAGAAAAAAAAAAAAGTATAATATATATAGAACATACACATACATTATATTTCAACTCCGAATTAGGCCCAAAGCCTGGGAACTGAACATGTTTGAGTAGAAAGCATTCACCACTGTGGCAAAAGCCCTTTGGGAGAGGAGCTGATGAACAGCAGCAAGATCTGCCCATTTTTACAGGTGGGAGGGCAAATTTGATAGCATGAAGTGGGCAAAACACAGGGTCCGAAACTCTAGTTTGCAGCCCCTGGAAAGACACTGTACCTAAAACGTTGGCAAAATACCACCTGAAAAACTGCTGCCCTGCAGTCTCGGTATGAAAGTCCAAGTGCTTTCACACTGAGGTGATGCGCTGGCGGGACCGCTCCAAAAGTCCTGCTAGCAGCATCTTTGGAGCGGTGTGTTTACCGCTTCTCCACCGCGGCTATACTTATAAATAAATGAATAAATAAATAAATAAAAAGCCAGACCACCACCCAGCAAGCAAAATCCTATTTATTTTAAAAAGGCACTTGAGCATTTTGTCACCTGAAGCAAAACACCTTAAAAAAAAAAACAACATACACACACACACACACACACAAAATTGCAACCAAAAACTGCAGTTTTGAGAGAATTCCTCTAGGGAACATTTTACCCAACCTTGCAATACTAGTGGCAATCTCGTTTTGGCAGAATCCTAAAACGTAAACGTAATTCTGGCTAATCCCTTAACCACTTGCCGACCAGCCGCCTTCATACAGCAGCTGGTCGGCTCTATTGTGTGAATCGCCGTAACGGTATGGCGCTTTGCGTAATAGATACTGTCCGCCGGGCACCAGCAATCGCTCCACAGCAATGTCGATCTTTTGTTTATTTTTAAAAACTGCAGGAGGTGGTCAAATACCACCAAAAGAAAGCTCGATTTGTGAAGAAAAAAAAAAAAAAAGGGGGGAAGGAGGAAGGCAGAAGGACATCAGTTTTGTTTGGGTACAGTGTCGCACGACTACACCATTGTCAGTTAAAGCGACACTGTGCTGTATCCCAAAAAACGGCCTGTTCATTAAGGGGTCAAATCTTTTCGGTCAAGTGGTTAAAGAACGTGCTGACTACCCTGGGGGTTGCTCCAAAAATACGGACAAGGCTGCCACCTGAACTGTTAATGTACTAATGGCCAGCCCTTGGTCCGCACATCCTGTAAAAACTCCAAGACGGCTGGAATACCTGGAGTCACTTCCTGGTGTCCAACTATGAACAGAAGACTTTCCAAATCCCCCCCCCCCCCCCTCAAAAAAAAAACCTTCCTGCTAAAAATAATCATATTCACGACCCTGTCTGAGATCCCCTTAGACTTCAGGAGGCTTTCCTCACCGTGCCGATAATTTCAGGCTTTGGCAACAGGCCTGGGCCCTGAGACAGCAGATCTTTCTTCTCGGGCTGCATGAAGGGGGGCTCTATCGCCAGGCATTACAGTGTGGAAAACTAAGACCTCTTTGGCCAATATGGGACCACTAAAGTCAACGTGGAGCTTTCTAGTGCAAACTTCCTTGGGACCAGAGGAACAATTTTGAAGACATCCCGGTTCAGTAACCATTCTGATTCGTGAATGCTGCCAAGAGACCTATACCAGACATGGCTGCTCGGATGGACACCGCCAGATTGTTTTGAAGAGAAGCGGCTGTAGCCTTTATCTACTCCTCCATGAGATAGACTTTGTGCATCACAGAGTTTACTCTGAACCCAAGGTAGAGCAAAGCCTGTGCTGGAGTCAGGTTAGATTTGTCCCTGTTCATCAGCCATCCCAGATTTTACAGAAAGGAAATGGCCACCCAAGGATCCCCTTGTAATTGGGGCAAGGAAAGAAAGAAAAAAAAAGGAGAGGGGAGTCTACTGGAGATGGCGGACCTTCTTCCCCCACAAAAACGTTTGAGATTCTTCATGGATCGGGATGTGCAAATACGCATCAAATCGAGGGAAGCCATGAAGCAATTTGAGGGAAGAATGGATTTCGCCATGAAAATTATTTCCATTCTAAAACTTCTTGTGAACCACCAATCTTGTTCAGGGACTCAAACGTTCAAAATACAGGAATTTGCCTTAAGATTTCCGCACCACGAAAAAGGTGTGAATAGAAACCCTGGTTAGTTTCTTGCTGTGGCACCGGAATGAGGACCCACTGGTCCATCAGGTTGCCAATTTGGGATAGCAGAGCTGTCACCTTCTGAGGAGCCCTGGGAGGGGAGGTTACGAACGTCCTTTTGGGCAGATTGCCCAGGTACTGAATTTGATAGCCCTCCCTGATTATCTGCAGTATGAATTCATTTGGAGTAATGTTTGTCTACTATGGAAGGAACTGCCCCAATCTTCCTCCCACAGGGGGCCAAGTCATTGATATTTTAAGGTTTCCTTAGGAGAGGAAAACAGGATGCTACCCGTCCGTTTCTCCCTTCCCCATGGTTTTGATGGCTAAGACTTTAAGGGCCCGCCCCTACGACCTTTGCGGGGGGGGGGGGGGGGCGAAAAAAAAATAAAAAAACACAACATCCTCCTGGCACCTTTTTGCTTTTAATTGGAAAGCTCTCTTTTTATCCGCAGTTTGGTCCAAGACCTTTTCTAGGTCCTGCCCGAACAAAAAAATCCCCATCTAACGGGATGTCACAAAAGTTATTTTTGAGGCTGGATCCCAACCATAGAGCTTGACAAGAAGTATTTACCAGGGCTGCGGCTTTAGCCGAGACACGGACCTGACACTTGCTGCCGCCGTCTTTCCCCCCTTGTCACCAGCTCACTCACCCTTTGCTGACAGACGGCGGTTTCCTCCCTCAGTCCCCTCCCGAGATGAGTTTCCTCCCGTGTCCCAGGATGCATCTTCACAACCATACGTCTCCTCATAGGCCAATAGGATGGCTTCTCCTTTTGGGCAAACGGATATCAAAACCCACTTGCCGATTGGCCAGGAGAAGAATCAGTGTAATAATTGCGAAGATTAATTTGCTATTGTCACACAACTGGGTGTGCTCGGAGCGTAGTGCGCTCCCAAAGGACGGACCACCACTGTTGTAGCCATTACTACTTCCCGTGATCGTTTCAACAACAACTCTTTTGTCCATGGGTTCCTTTGAGAACCCTCGTATCCTCAAAACGCAAGGTCTGTTTTAGCACACTGCGAAAAAGCTGCATCCAACTTTGGCACTTTGTTCCACTCGCAAGAGAGATCCTCACTGAAGGGGAACCTCCTCTTTAAGCTTTTGGGAAAAAAAGTGTTTTTTTCGGCCCCACTCACTCTTTTTATAGGGTCTGTTAATGCGCTGTGTATTGGGGATACCCTGCCTTGATCCTCTTTCAGGGTCTGATAGAGGATGATCATGGATGGACAAAGAAGCCCGCTCTTCTTTAATTTCCAGTGTTTCATAAATCACACCCAGCAAGGAGATCTAGGGGATTTTGTCCCTTGATTTCAAGTATCTTTGGACGATGCTGCTTCACTCTGCTCCTCCCAGAAATCCGGATTTCATCACCCTTCTCTGGGGCTGAAGTGAGGGGTATGTCATTTCTTTCTTTAACCTCCCTGGCGGTCTTCCCGTGTGTGGCACGGGGTGAGATTTTCAAGCTACGATCGGTAACCCCGTGCCACACACGAGCTTGCCTCGCTGGATGCAGAAAAGAGTTTTCTTACCTTTTCTCTGCGATCCAGCGATGAATCCCCACAGTACACGGCGGCCGGATGTCCGCCTGATGCTGTGTGTACCTCCGATTCCCTTCCCTGCGAGCGTCGCGACGCAGGGGGGGCGGAAGGGGGGGGGGAACGGTGCCAAATTCAAATGTATAAGTAGAAACATAGTGAAACACAGTAAAAACACACTGATAAAAATAAATAGTGACCTTTGATTGCCCCCCCCCCCCAGTGTTTTCTCAAGTGACCTGTCTGCAGATTGCTGCTCAGTATACAGACACTGGTACTGCAATCATGGCAAAGCGCGCCTCTACATCCAAATCGCTATGCGACATGCTGCCAAACAGCGACAGCGATGCAGAATCCCTTGCGGAGGAGCTGAGCGACAGCGACGCGTGGGAAAGCTCGTCATCGGATGAAGAAAGTGATGCGAGTGACGATCCTGCACCTGTGCCCAGCGATGTGCGGACTTGGTGCGCAATTGATTGCGCTACAGAGCACGTAGCGCCCCCAAGGTTTCCCTTCACAGGATCACCTGGGATAAAATTGGACATAGTGGGTGACAATCCGTTGGATTACCTCCGGCTTTTTTTGACGGATGAGGTGATTGTCTCCAACACTATTTTGTCAAACAGGTATCAAGATCAGCAAGCTGCTACCCATCAGCTATTTTCGCGGCACAGAAAATGGGAGCCTGCGACCAGTTATGATATTTGGAAATTCCTTGGCCTCCTAATTTTACAGGGAGTGGTGGGGAAACCACTCCAAAAGTGGTACTGGACCACAAATAAATTATTGGCCACACCTTTTTTTGGATCGGTAATGTCCGAATATCGATTTTCTTTGATTATGAAGTATTTGCACTTCGCAAATAATGAGGAATTCGACGAACAATCTCATCCAGCTCCAAAGCTAAAAAAAATTTGGGATGTTTACCAAATGATACTGCAGAACTTCCAGCAGACCTATGTTCCTGAGCGGGACATTACTATTGACGAAAGTCTGTTGGCCTATAAAGGTAGGCTCAGTTGGATACAATTTATTGCGTCTAAGCGCGCTCGCTTTGGGATCAAATCCTTTATGCTGTGTGAATCCAGCTCTGGGTATATTTGGAACACAGTAATGTACACTGGGAAAGGGACCAAATTCTCCCCGAGATTTAGTTTTTTTTGGGATGGCAAGCGCATCAGTTCTGTCATTGATAGAGCCCTTGCTCAACCAGGGCTACTGTCTCACTACAGACAATTTCTACACTTCCCCAGAACTGTACGAGTTCCTGCTTATGAACAAGACGGACGCTTATGGAACCGTGAGGCCTAACCGGCGGGACATGCCGGCAGGATTTTACAACAAAAAGCTAGATAAAGGAGAAGTTGCTGCATGGCAAAAAGGGAAAATGTTGGCACTAAAGTGGCGGGACAAAAAGGACATTTCCCTGATGAGCACAGTGCACAATACCTCGACCGTCATGGTGCATACCAGAGGTGGAAAAGATGTGAGAAAGCCCCAAATTGTATTGGACTACAACCACACGATGGGAGGTGTGGACAGGGCGGACCAAGCCATGACATTTTATCCAGCTATGCGAAAGCAGCAGAAAAAATATTATAAAAAAATTTTCAGACATCTCTTGGAGCAATGTCTGTGGAATGCATTCATCCTGCTGAAAAAAAAAATGCCAGGTCTATGGTCCATGCAGACTTCATGTGGAAGGTGGCAGAACAAATTTTTCTAAAACGCCAGACGCCAACGGCGGTAAACCGTTCTGGACGACGGGCTTCTGGTGTTGTAAATCCTGAGCGCCTGACTGGTCGTCATTTCATGGACTATGTAACACCCACTGCAAAAAAATCAGCACCCTCATGGATGTGTGTGGTTTGCTGCTCCAAGCGCGACAACAGCGGAAACAAAATACGCAAAGAAACGCGCTTCAGTTGTCACGACTGCGACGTTGGACTTTGCGCCATTCCTTGCTTCAAAGAATTTCATACCCGAGACATTTACTAAATAATGATTTTGCACACTTTTTTGACCCCCCAAAAAAATCAGAGTTTATGAATATATTATTTGTTAAAATTTATTGAATAAAAAGTATTGTTATTATTAAATTATTATTTGTTATTATTTATTATATTATAATTTATGATTTTGTGTTTCAAACTTTGTCATAGTCTACTAGAGACTCTGGTTTGGACAGATTTAGGTGAGTTATTCCTAATTGCAAGCCTGCAATCTAAAACGCCAAATTTCCATGCAAAATAATGGTACCGCTTTCAGCACCTAAAATCTGAAAGAATCATACCGCCAGGGAGGTTAACCACTTAAGACCCGGACCTTTAGGCAGCTAAAGGACCCGGACAGTTTTTGCGATTTTGCGTTTTTTTCCCCACAAATAGAGCTTTTATTTTGTTGGTATTTGATTACCTCTGTGGTTTTTATTTTTCGGACAATTTTGACACATTTTTCGGACCATTGTCATTTTTCACAGCAAAAAATGCATTAAAATGCATTGTTTACTGTGAAAATGACAATTGCAGTTTGGGAGTTAACCACAAGGGGACACTGAAGGGGTTATGTGTGACCTCATATGTTTTTCTAACTGTAGGGGGGTGTGGCGGAAGGTTTGACGTTATTGCTTGGGGTCCCCTATAAAAAGGGAACACACGATCAATGACAGCGCCACAGTGAAGAATAGGGAAGCTGTGTTTACACACAGCTCTCCCCGTTCTTCAGCCCTGGGGACCGATCAATGGGACTCCAGCGGCGATCGGGTCCGCAGGTCCCGTGGTCATGGAGCTTCAGACCGGGTCGTGGGCGACCCACGGCTGGGCACTTAAGAGGACGTATCAGTACGTGCTTGTGCCCAGCCGTGCCATTCTGCTGACGTATAGAGGAGGTCCTTAAGTGGTTAAGCTCGAAAAAAAAGTCCTTACAAGCCCCTGTTGCCTCTTTATATTCAGTCTATACAAGGCTTGCAGAGCGGCTTGTTACATCCCTCCTTAAAATGTAGCTGTGCAAGACGAGTATTTCTTATTCAAGCTTAGGGGCTGCAAGAGGACATGGGGCCACACAATGAGATTAAAGAAACCCTAAACACTTAAAGTGGAGTTCCGGCCACAATTTCACTTTTTAAATATAAATACCCCTATAATACACAAGCTTAATGTATTGTAGTAAAGTTAGTCTGTAAACCAGGGGTGCCCAACCTTTTGAAGAGCGAGGGCCACTTAAGCAACTTGGTAACCAGTCGCGGGCCACAATGAGCGGAGGGCCCGTGACAGGTCACGGCTATTCTAGAGGCCCGCCAATCCACCCAGATGGAAGGGGACAAATTTCCTTCTGTTTTTCAGATTGGAGGTAGGCGGGCGTAAAAACGGACATCTGTCGCTCTATAGAGGTGAATTGAGGGTCTCATTTAGTTGGGCTGATCATGTGAAAAGGGCCTAAGACTACTTTGTGCTGTGGGTTTTCCCACACCGCGGGTGCAACTTAGTGCACCTGTGTCTATCCTGCTGGTGATCTCAACTTTACCATAGAGTCCACCTGTGGCAAAAGCCGGCATTGTACAGGAAGCATCAGCTTATAGGGTTCTGCTCCGCAGCCGGTTTTATCCTCTACCAACAGCTTCATTCACAACACTAATGCTGTGGTATGGCGGGTTGGCAACCTGCGATCTGGGCTTGCCAACCTGCCATTCCAGAGCAGGAGGCCGCGGGCCACATCGGATGGCTCTGCGGGCCACATGTGGCCCCCGGGCCACTGGTTGGCTACCCCTGCTGTAAACTAAGGTCTGTTTTGTTAGGTTGTTACAGCATTTACAGCATTTAGATACTTTATAAAACAGGAATTGGCTGTGGCCATCTTAAGTGTGGGCATTCATGAAGCCAGACTGTATGACTTCCTGGATTTCAGACTTGCTGATCTCGCACATGCTCAGTGCAGCACAAGCAATGTAATAGGTTTCAGGTCAGGTTTCCATAGCAACACTTGCTGCCCCTTATCTATGCAAAACTCTCCTCCCCTCCAGGAACCAGTAAATATACTAAATCATTTGTTATGTAGATATATCTGCACCGCACACCGATCACAGCACACCGATCACAGCACACCGATCACAGCGCAACGCACCGATCACAGCGCACCGATCACAGCGCAACACACCGCACCGATCACAGGGGGCCGCGAATAGCGGGGGGGCTCGAATAGCAGGGGGGTGCCGCGCATCGTGGGGGAGGGGTGCCGTGAATCGCTGGGGGGGGGGGGCAAACAGCACCTGTATTGTCCAAGTCTCACGATTCTTCCAGACTGGGAAGACTCCTGGAAAGTTACACCAACTACATTCCCAGGAGTCTGTGCGGTGTAGGTCAGAGCTTTAGAACCGCGGTATAGGAAGTAGGTCGTTTTACTAATCTGCCTAACAAGGATTTAAAAGCATGTAATTTTTATTTATTTTTCTTAAAGGGCTAATGACATTTTTTTAGAACTACTCATGTAAAATCATATTTGAGGGTGGAACTCCGCTTTAAGGACCATCTAACGCCAATATACGATGGCATAGCAGCACGGCTGGGCATAAGCACGTACAGGTACGTCGCCTTAAGAGTCCAGCCATGGGCTGCGCGCTTGCGACCCGGTTCCAAGCTCCGTGACCATTCCCGCGGGACCAGATTGCCGCCGGTGTCCCGTGATCGGGTCAGAGAGATTAGTGTAAACAAACCTTTCCCCGTTCTTTCTAGTGAGAGACTGTCACCGATAGTCTGTTCCCTGTCATAGGTCCGTACGTGTGAAAGGACCCTTAAAGCAATGCAGCGCCGAACCGCAAAAAGGGGCCTGGTCATTTAGCAACAAAATGGTCCGGGGCTTAATCGGTTAATCGGGGGGGGGGGTTTTACTGTCAGGGCAGTAAGAATGTTGCACTCTTCTAAGTGGTGGTAGTGTCAGCAGGCAGTATTGATATTTTGGACTCTTGGCATCTTACCCGCTTAAGACCTGGACCATTATGCAGGTAAAGGAGCTGGCCCCTTTTTTGCGATTCGGCACTGCATCGCTTTAACTGACAATTGCGCAGTCTTGCGACGTAGCTCCCAAACAAAATTGGCGTCCTTCCCCCCCCCCCCCCCCCCCCACACAAATACAGCTTTCTTTTGGTGGTATTTGATCACCTCTGTGGTTTTTATTTAGTCTAGTCGATCAGTGCGGGGAAAAAATACAGCTTTCATTTGAATAGCTGTTTGTTTCCCCGCCGCGCCTCGTCATATATAGCCCCTTCCCCTTGTCCGGGCACTTTGATAGACAGATCACCCATCCCAGGATTGTCCCACAATATAAAAAAAAAAAAAAAGAAGAAGAAGAGCCCCTTAGGCCGCGTACACACGAGCAGACAGATTTGTTCAAATCGGTCGTTGACGCCGCCACGTCACCGCACCAGGAAGTAAAACACTTCCGCGCATGCGTCGAAACCATTTGGCGCATGTGCAAGAAGACATGTCTGCTGGTTAGCGTACTAACCAGCAGACATGTCGGGCGGACGGGTTCCCAGCCGACAGATTTCAAAGCATGCTTTGAAATCTGTCGGGTGGCCAAATCCGTCGGCTCGCCCGTACACACGGTCGAATCTGTCTGCTGGGACGGTCGGGCCAACCGTTTCTAGCAGATAGTTTGATCGTGTGTACGCGGCCTTACAGTAGCGATTTGCTTTTTGTACTAATTTTAGTTTTTTTAACCTCATTATATTTTAATAAACATCTCAGGCCTGGGTCACACCTCTGTTTTTGGTGCTTTTTGCAGAAAAACACTACAGTTCAGTTACATGTTTTCCTATCAGCCACGTTCACATCCATGATTATTTTTCAGCTGCTGCGTATTTGGAAAGGGCAAGGACTTAAGGCAAAACGGTGCTTTTTTTTTTTTTTTTTTTTGGTTCAATCTACTTTAATGAAGATGCTGCAGAAAAGCAAGCATGTAATGTGTTTTTGCGACAATTTGTGTTTTATAATCTGCCCAAACAACAAATTGGGCCAAAAAAAATATGTAAAAATGCAATTTTTTTTTTAAGGCTATTATCCGATTCATTGAAACAATAAATCGGCCAAATAATCGATTATAAAAATAATCGTTAGTTGCAGCCCTAGGTGAAACTTTCTATATTAGGACTAGGCACGACAGGCTTCTAAATCCAGAAAGGTATTCAAAAATCACTGCTATACTGTAGGAGCTGCGAGCCAGGTAGCAACCAAGAGATAAGTGCAGAGAAAGAAAATGGTACGTTAATGGTTGAGACAGCACAGGCTCAATAGTGGCCAAAAAAGAGGCCGGCAGGAAAACCAGAGACAAATTTAAATGGCTGGCGAGACTGCTACATACACATAGCTGCAGCACTCCCGCTCCTTCGCTGCCAAGGAGAGGGAAGGGTGAAATCTTCCATGATAGTCACTATACAGTGGGTCTAGGATCATCCCCCCCCCCCCTTTTTAAAATAATCACAATTTGTTGCTTTGCAGCCTGAAATGAAGACAGGACACAATTTGTTTTAGCCAGCTGTATTTACTAGTGCAACTTATATCAAGTTAAAGATATAACCCCAACAACATGTCAGAAAAAAAAAAAAAAGAATCACGGAGCTGGAAAAAGGATCACCCCCTTGTGTCAATATTTTGTTGAACCACCTTTCACTTAAATTACAGCCTTTAGTCTGTTGAGATGGGTCTCTACTAACTTTGTACATCCAAAAATTTTAATATTTGCCCACTCGTTGCAGAACTGCTCAAGTTAGGTTAAAGGGTAACCCCACTTTCATGAAAAAAAAAAAAAAAAGTAGATAGAGAGATAGAAGTTATATTGAACTTGAATGTTATTAAAAAATTACCTTTCCAATCTGCAGGAGCTGTAATTTTCTGTAAATGCAGTGCAATATGGCAACATGCAGTTCTGTACACAGAGTGTACTGGACACACCCCAAAATCATAAAAGCTGTCTAACATGCAAGTCAGATTTCAGGCAGCCCTGCAACAAACATTTCATTTTTGGAGAGACACTTTCAATAGGTATGTGTCTAAAGGGATGCAGGCCCAGCAGATTTCCTCATAAGTGCCCTGTAGCTGCCACAGCAGACTGATTATTCTAAAACCATTCCCATTACACTTACTCAGCACAGAGAAGCAGAAAATTTCAGAGCAAAAAAAAAAAAAAGTACGAATCTGCAACAAAGGTTGTTACAATCCTTGTAACATTCCCCAGAGGGGAATGTTAATTTTCCTCAACAATAGTAGAGTTGAGCTTTAAAATTTGACGGCGACCATTTGCGTACTGCAGTCCACAGACTTTCAATGGGCTTTAAGTCTGGGTGCCGACTAGGCCATTTACCCTTTTCTCCTTCAACCATGTGGTAATTTTTGCTGTGCGCTTTAGGCCATTATGTTGAAAGGTAAACCTTCCCATTGACAACTTTCTGGCAGAAGGCAGTAGATTTACCTCACTTTGATGCTATTTTGCCCCATCCATTTTTCCTTCTATCCTGACAAGTGCTCCAGTCTCTGCTGCAGACAAACACCCCTATAACAGGATATTACCACCTCAATGCTTTACTGCTTTAGGAATGGTGTTATTTGAATGGTGAGCTTTAATGGATTTCCTTCAGAAATATCATTTGGTGTTGAGGCCAAATAATTAAAATTTTAATCTCATCTGACCACAACACCCTTTTCCATGTAGCCTCAGAATCTTCAAGGTGCAGTTTGTCAAAGCTTAGTCGTGACTGCATGTGGACTTTGAGTGGCTTTTTTCTTGTAACCCTCCCATTACAAGCCACATTTGTGGAGAGTTTGCTTCATTGCTGTCACATGCACAGAAGGACCACTCTGGTCAGAGAATGCCAAAAGGCCTACAGCAACTCTAAAGCAGTTGCAGGAATTTATGACAGTTTCCTCCTGGCCCTTTCATCCAGTTTGGAGCAACATCCTGATGCCGCAAGGGTCAGTGTTGTATCAAATACCTTCCATTTATTTATTGACTTTACTGTGCTACTAGCCATTGATAAAGTCTTTACTTTTTTTTTTTTTTTTTGTAGCCATCTCCTTACTTGTGCCTGTCCACAGCTTTATTCCAGAAGATCTTTTGACAGTGCCTTGCCACACATATCTGGTTTGCTTCAGTTGCACTACCAGGGACCAAAATGCTCCAGAAAAGCTGTTTTCATACTGAGCTACTCAAAATGGCCGCAGATATAGGTTCACTCAGCTTAAAGTGGTTATAAACCCTCCCCCTGAAGTTACACCTACAGGTAAGCCTAGATTAAGGTATAGGTTTAGGAGATATTTGCCAAAAAGGTATACACCGTTGTCTACGGGGCATGCACACCATAGACAACGGCGTAGGAATGACCCCCATTCATAAAAGAAGCGGCTTAGTGACGTCTTTGCCGCTCCAGCCAATCACAGCACCGGAGCGGCAATACCGGATGTCACCTTCCTGGTAACTGTGGCTCTAGGGGGAAATGAGGATGGTTTCAATCCAAGGTAAGTAATGCATTATGAGCTAGTATGCTAGTCATAATTGCTCATTATGGTTTTGTCTTTCTCTGCCGACGTTACTGGAATCAGTCCATGCACTGCATCATCACGACTCTGGATCCGCCAGGTTGCTGGACTGATGGCAGTCTCAGCCTTCCAGCGAGCCGTTGAGACGCGCCCCTCTTCACAGTTCAGCGCTCCAGTAAGCATGGAGGAGCAGAGCATGAAAGCTGCCGATTTGACAGTCAACAGCTCTCCACTTAGCGATCAGTGAGAACCGAGCCATTGACAGTGTTCGATCACTCTCAGGGAAGAGGCATCGGGGGCCAGATGCAGCATCCACCTAGGCAAGTATAAATCTGAAAAAAAAAAAAAATATCCCTCCCGAATATACCTTACTCGATCTGAAAGTTGTCCCACAGGTGTGAGCAGATGGTGGGGAAATTTTTTTCACATGGTCTGGGAATGTCTGCTTCTGAGGGCTAGACTATTACCCAGATTGGGGACCTCTCTGTGCCTATGGACCCCAAGCTCCTTTTATTAGGCATCTGTGATTCAGTGGCTCAGTCTAACCATAAAAGATCTTGTGTTCTATGCCAGGACGACTATCCTTTTGAAATGGAGACAATCCGATGCCTCCAATTATTAATTGATTCTGTTTTTACCTCTTTAAAAAGCTCACATACATAACCGTAAGTGCCCTCAAAAATGTGGGATGCTTGGGTTTTTCATGCCCGGGACCATGCACAGACACTGCAGCGGTTCTGAGGAACTGCAGCTTCGGCCTCGCCTAAAAACACCTGCCTGCGGCTCCCCATGACCCGCAGTGTCCAAACCCTGACCCCCCCCCTCCCTTTTAACATTTTTCCCCTTTCCGAAAAAATGGCTGAATGGATCTCGCTATGCTCTGTTGCTCCACCGGGTAGGCGTTTGGTCAGACTATTTAACTTTGTATGTTGCCCTTTTACTTTTTGTATATTAATATTTTACATTTATTTTGAAACAAGAAGGCAAACTACATTCAACAAAAATACATGACATAATATCTATCTGCTGAATAATATACCATGGTATGCTATATTCCTATATATTGGTGAGTTTACTTATTTCTTTCCCACACGCCCTATTCATATTACTTCACATCAAGCCCATTACTCTTTCGTATATGCAGATGGATAACCAACCCCCCCTTCCTCCAAGACCCACCTTGTGTCTTCAGAGCTGGGGCGGAATCTCCAGTCTTTCTTCTAATCACCCTATGTCCATAAAGTTCTCATTTCATAGCCAACAAGCCATCTCTCGTCTCTCTTGCCCACCCCCCCTCCCTTTCACACCCCACAGATCCCCTAGTAGCCTTCACTCAGTTCGCATCTAAAAGGGTCTTTCCTCCTATGCATATTTAAACAGGTTCCATAAGGTCCATGTTTCCAAATAGACTTCCCCTTTCTGCCAGGATGTCCAGACCAAGTCTTCCATTATGTTCAAATTTTCTACCCATTTAAGCCACATCCCTACTGATGGAGGTTGTGTCTGCTTCCACATTACTGGGATGCATGGTCTTGCTGCATTTTTATGCTTTTCGGGAGGTCCCTTAAACACCAAGCAGCTCATTGCAAGAAGACACTGCTCTGGGCCTGCTCTAGATTAGTCCAGGTTTTTCATTCCCTATGTCGACTCTAGACGATCAAGTGGCTCAACAAAGCTGCAAGATAATATTTATACAAAATCTGGCGCCCCCAGACCTCCATACCTTTTAGGCAAGGACAACAAGGGTCCCCTAATTCTTGGGTGTTTATTTGCCCATATAAACCTGGAAAACAAAGATTGTACCCCTTTGACAAAAATATTTGGGTATGGCAATAGGAAGTGTCTGAAATGAATACAAAAATGTTGGTACAATATTAATTTTAATAATACACCTCCCAAACCAAGAGTGGAACCCCTTCTGCCACCTCTCCAAGAGAATCCTTACTCTAGATAGTAATGGTGGAAAATTAAGCCTGTGTGTGTAAAAGATCCGCCGGAATAAAAGTTGCCAGGTACATCAGTGCTTGATCTGTCCATTTAAATTTGTAACTGGACTTCAAAACACTCAGCACTTTTTTTTTAGGAGTCACAACCCCCATCGCTTCAGATTTTGAAAGGGTAATCTGAAAATTTGATAGAGACCCATATATCTCCATTTCCTGAAGAAGGTTAGGGAGGAATACCATCGGGTTGGTCAGTGTGTACAACATATCATCCGCATAGGCAGAAATCTTGTACTCTATTCCTCCCACCAACAACCACCCAATCTTTGAGTTCAATCGGATCCTACTCAATAGAGAGTCTACAGACAAGGCAATTGAATTGGGGATAGTGGACACCCAGTATGGTCCTGTTAGATACCTTGAAAAGTGGGCACAAGACTCAACTTACCTGGGCAGAAGGGTGGGTATAACTACTCGAGATCCATTGAACCATATTTCTTATTACAAAAAACGAATTGCCAGTCAATATGGTCAAAAGCTTTTTCTGCATCTGTCCCCAAAAATACACATGAAGTTTGGGATGTGTGCTAAATGGATCAGATTCAAGGTCTTAATTGTGTTATCCCGAGCTTCCCGCATTGCACAAACCTTACCTGGTCTTTATGGACCAGGGAGGGTATCTGCCGTTGAAGCCGCGTTGCCAGGATTTTAGAAAAGAGCTTCAGATCCGTATTCAGGAGATATCGGTCTATAGCTCCCGCACTGCAATGGGTCCTTACCTTCCTTGGGCAGAATTTTAATTAAGGCTTTCAAAGATTCTGTATAGAAGAAGCTTGTTTTACCTAATCCATTATACATTTTTACAAGATATGGTCCTAATATAGGGAAAAGGGGGTTTATAGTATTGAATGCCACTTCTACTGCCCCTTGTATTTCCAGTATTGTAAATCGGCCTTTCCAATTCCTGTCTTACTGCTGGAGTCAGGCTAGGGATTCCTGAGGTTTCCAGATACTCATTAGGGCTGCGCATCTTCACCGGTCTCACGATTCGATGCGATTACGATTATCAAGTCCACGATTCGATTCCGTGATGCATCACGATTGCAGTGCAAGTGCGCATGGCTCTCCCCCAAAATACTAAAGAAGATGGTCAGAGACTGCGGACATGGTACAGGAGATGGTCAGAGACTGCGGGCATGGTACAGGAGATGGTCTATATTTACCTGGAGGGATTGGCATTTAGGTGGTTAAAACAGGCAGGACATATCAACTCACTGCCTGTCAAATGCCTCTGAAAAGTGACCTGAGCATGGATCACTTTTCAGAGGAGTGGCAGTGCCTGCTGCAAGTGAATACAAGCCTTTGGGCTCACACTGGTGTGCTGCGGTTTGTCTGCAGTGCTGGTGTACTGGTGGGGTTTCCTTAGCCGCAGAACTTCAGAGTTTTAGGTTGCAAATTTTTGTTGCATTTTCTGAAAGTGTACCAAAGATGCAGCATGCAGGACATTCTGTGCACATTCAGAACCTGCAGTAAAAATGTGAAACCTCTATGAAGCCAGGAGCAACATGCAGGAAGACTGCCAGTACACCAGGACTGCAGACAAAGAGCAGCATGTCAGTGTGAGCCCACTTCACAACACCTAGAAGGGCATGGTAGTGACACAAGCTGCTAGAAAAACAAATCTTTAGCTGCAGAGAAGGGGAGGGAGAAGCTCACTTACTTGGCCAGTCCCAGCCTCCAGGAGACTCGTTGGATTCAAGCAGACTGCTCAGATGGAACTTTCCCGCCCACACATCCTCTTCTGGAACAACACAGGCTGGCCGGAGTGTGGGTGGGGAAACAGAGAAGGTCTAGCTTCTGCCAGCCATTCATGTGAAGAAAGGAGGGGCTGGGCGGGGCTGTGCTCTGTAACAGTCAGCTCAGCCCCATGGAGAAACATCGCTGGCTCACTGGATGGAGCCGAGAGAAGGTTTGTGTGGAGGAAGGAGGGGCTGGGCGGGGCGGTGCTCTGTAACACAGACTGTCAGCTCAGCCCTGTGGAGAAAACATCGCTGGCTCACTGGACGGAGCTCAGAGAAGGAAACCTATGAACGTGCGCTCTCCCGGGAGGGGCGGGGCTAAACATCGATTATGACGGTCTCCTGCATCGGTGCCGAATCGGGAACACCCGAATCGCGATGCAACGATTATATTTGACACCCGTAATACTCATCCATTGCAGTTTGGCTCTGGGCACTTGACTAAGTTATACAAAGAAGTATAGAAGTCTCCAAACTGCGGTGCCATCTCTAGGTAATTTAAGTTCTTCCCCTTCAGCTTCCATAATCATTGTTACATACGTCTTCAGTTGTCCCCTTAGTGAGCTAGCAAGATGTTTCCCATACTTGTTAACAAATTCATAATTCTGTTTCCTTCCTATCTGTATTTCTCTCTTGGCTTTATACAAAAGTAAATCTGTAGTCTGTCTAGGTGCCGACAAAGTCTCTTTCCCAAGCCTGGATTAGGGCTCTGTTTGTGCAAAGTTTCTAGACAGGAGATATTTGCCAATAGGGCCGTTAGCTTTGCTTCTCTTTCCCTTTTGATCCTCACCCCATGTTTTATTAATACTCCCCTTATCACCACTTTATGGGCCTCCCATTTCACTCCTGGATCACAACCTGGCATGTCATTGGTCTGGAAATACCACATCTCTCCGGCCATCATCCAGAACAGAGATGTTCTGTAAGAGACTTTCATTAAGCTTCCAAGTTGCAGAGCCAGGAAGTTGGATATAGGAAAGGCTGCATTTCAAACAAAATTGGTGCATGGTCTGACTAAGTAATCATTCAGATTCCAACTTTCTCAACTGCATGCAACTGGTTATGTGGGAGAAAGTAGTAATCGATACAGGAGTATGCTTTACGTGGGGTTGAGAGTAGTCGCTCGCTCCCGAGTGCAACAGTCGCCATACAACAACTAATCTCGCTCCCTGTAACAAAACGCAAAATCCGTTTTCTGGTGCCCGGCGGTACTTCTGAGATGCCGGAAGAAGTGGCCTCGTTGGGGGCCGGGGGGGGGGGTTCAAGTCTCCCCCCAGAATCAGCTGATCTTCCTGAAAACCAGAGACGCTGTATCACTTAATATCTTTCAACAGTACACAAAATTAGCATGCATAAAAGGGACACTAATGATTTTTTTTTATTTAAACAAACCCCTCCCCAGCCCCACCCCCTCACAAAAAACTCCCACCTAATACCTCTTGGAGAAGGTGCCCCTCTGCCTCTCCTCCCCAAAGGTATACAAAGCTACTTATCTTTACGCACTCTACTCACCTACCAGGAACGAGTGTCAACTTACTAAGGGGTATTGGTTGCGCGTGCTCCCTAGAGGAGAGTTCCCAGCCCCTCTCCAGCTCCTTATATCCACACCTCAGCGTGTGCTTTTATCATTAATTCGATACACAGTCATATATACTTTAATCCAAATATATTTATTCATTTCTTGCTCAAATTCATATGGTCTTCTGATCAATAAAACATATCAAACCAAAGAAGAGATCCGGGGTTAACCACTTAAGGACCACCTACTGCACATTTACATCGGCAGAATGGCACGGCTGGGCACATCAACGTGTATATGTACGTTGATTTTAGTACCCAGCTGTGGGCGGCCTCCCGTGACCCGGTCCGAAGCTCCGGGACCGCGGGACTCGCGGACCCGATCGCCGCTGCAGTGCGGCGATCCGTCCCTGGAGCTGAAGAACGGGGAGAGCCGTGTGTAAACACGGCTTCCCCGTGGCCGCAGCATCGATCGCGTCATCCCTGTTATAGTTGCACACACACACACACACACACACACACACACCACAGGGGGCGCTGTGAATTTGAGTGTTCCCTGTGTGTAACTCCCAAACTGCAACTGTCATTTCCACAGTAAACAATGCAATTTAAATGCATTTTTTGCTGTGAAAATGAGAATTGTCCCAAAAATGTGTCAAAATTGTCCAAAGTGTCCGCCAAAATCACTGATCGCCGCTAGTAGTAGTAAAAAAAAAAATTATTAATAAAAATGCAATAAAACTATCCCTTATTTTGTAAACGCTATAAATTTTGCGAAAACCAACCGATAAACGCTTATTGCGATTTTTTTTTACCAAAAATAGGTAGAAGAATACATATCGGCCTAAACTGAGGGGAAAAAAATGTTTTTTTTTATATATTTTTGGGGGATATTTATTATAGCAAAAAGTAAAAAATATTGCACTTTTTTTAAAATTGTCGCTGTATTTTTGTTTATAGCGCAAAAAATAAAAACCGCAGAGGTGATCAAATACCACCAAAAGAAAGCTCCATTTCTGGGGGAAAAAAAGGACGCCAATTTTGTTTGGGAGTCACGTCGCACGACCGCGCAATTGTCAGTTAAAACGACGCAGTGCCGAATCGCAAAAAGGTGAAAGGTCCTTTACCTGCATTTTGGTCCGGGTCTTAAGTGGTTAAGCTCCCCCTTCCAACACCACAGTATATTATGGTGTATAATACGGTATAGTGTTCCCCACCCACATTTCCCTACACATCAATGTATGCTTCTGCAGGGATATATATATCCTATACAAAAAAAAAAAATTAAAAGAATAATGTTTCCCCCATTGCCCACCACCCAAAGCCCCCCAGTCTTAAATTCCCCTTCCCTATATACCTTCAGCCTATCCCTAACATATCCCTACTGCTCTCCAATGACATTTCCAGGACCCTTCTTCCATTTTCCTACTCCAGTTGATGCCACCATCCGCCCTTTTAATCCTCTCTCCCCCAGCGGATGCCTGCTGACTCCACTGTGTATATCTATGAGTTATATGGGTGCTTACAAATTTATTATAATAAAACATCCTCTTGTGATTTATTGCCTTATTCTTGTGCCATTATAATTATGCGTTTACCCAGTGTGTCAGTTCTGTGTTACTATTTTCCCCCTCTTATCTCCACCACCCCTATATGAGTCCCCTAGGGGAAGGGAAGGACAGGGTAATACAGCCTTCCTATTTAATATATTAGGTGAAGTTCTCCTTATACCGTCTCATGGCAACCCCTTTGCCGCTCCCCCCACACCCTCTGTACAACTTTCAGATCACATTTCATATTGCCGGAAAAAGAAACGCACGCTGGAGGGGGTGGAAGGGGGAGGGGCACAACGATAACTGAGCTTTCTTTTGGTGGTATTTAATCGCCGTTAGTTATTTTTTTATTTGTTGCCGTTATAAAAAAAAATCAAAATTAGTAATTTTTCTTTATAAATTCTGGCCAAAATGTATACTGCTACATATCTTTGGTAAAACTAACCCAAATTCGTGCATATTATTTGGTCTTTGTGAAATTATATAGAGTCCACATGCTATGGGTGCTAGGGCTGCGCATCTTCACCGGTCTCACGATTCGATGCGATACGATTATCAAGTCCACGATTTCGATTCCGCCATGCATCACGATGCATCAAGATTACACGGTTTTCATCTGTTCTTAAAAACAATTCTCTGCATGTAGCAAACTGTAACCACAGCAGACAACTTAAAGAGAAGCTCCAGACTGACCCCGAAATACTACAAGAGAGAGGATCAGAGACTGCAGCCAATGATACTAGAGAGGATCAGAGACTGCAGCCAATGATACTAGAGAGGATCAGAGACTGCAGCCAATGATACTAGAGAGGATCAGAGACTGCAGCCAATGATACTAGAGAGGATCAGAGACTGCAGCCAATGATACTAGAGAGGATCAGAGACTGCAGCCAATGATACTAGAGAGGATCAGAGACTGCAGCCAATGATACTAGAGAGGATCAGAGACTGCAGCCAATGATACTAGAGAGGATCAGAGACTGCAGCCAATGATACTAGAGAGGATCAGAGACTGCAGCCAATGATACTAGAGAGGATCAGAGACTGCAGCCAATGATACTAGAGAGGATCAGAGACTGCAGCCAATGATACTAGAGAGGATCAGAGACTGCAGCCAATGATACTAGAGAGGATCAGAGACTGCAGCCAATGATACTAGAGAGGATCAGAGACTGCAGCCAATGATACTAGAGAGGATCAGAGACTGCAGCCAATGATACTAGAGAGGATCAGAGACTGCAGCCAATGATACTAGAGAGGATCAGAGACTGCAGCCAATGATACTAGAGAGGATCAGAGACTGCAGACGTTGTCCCCATACAGTCCTACCAAACAACAATGTATGCCGTGTCATAAATTATGGTTTATGTATGTCTTAGTGATTGATTCACATCAAAACTTAATTGATACCTTTTTTTGTATGATTTTTAGTTTTTCTCATTACTGCCCCACACGTGCAATGCATGGCTGCATGTGTGTGGCAGTGATGAGCAAAAAAAAAAAAAAAAAGTATCAATTTTTAAATCAACGAAGTTGCGACGTTAAATCACTAAGACATACATAAACCAGTTTGCCATCAATTGCTGCCAGTGTGCCATCAATTGCTGCCAGTGTGCCACCAATTGCGCCATCAATTACTGCCAGTGTGCATCCCCAAAGTAAGTACCTGATGATGATGTCCTGTCAGTGTTCTGCTGCCTTCAGTCCTCGGCCGTCTCGGGGCTTCTACAGCAGCCTGTGCAGTGTAATGTGAGCCAAGGAGGAAGGCTCTCGGGAGTCGGGACATCACTTCAGGAATTGGGGACACTCGTTCCACGTGGTGACGGGCGGCTGGGAATGCCGTCAGCGGGGGGCGGGAAAGGAGGCATGGCTAACACGCCCATGGCTTCTTCGGCCGAATCAGCGGAGGAGGGGGGGGGCGGGAAACGAGGCGCTGCTTACACCCACGGCTTCTTCAGCAGCACCAGCGGGGGGCGGGAAAGAGGTGCGGCTAACGCCCACAGCTTTTTTTTTTTCGGCTGAAAAATCAGACTCGGGAGGGGGAAGCGGCGCGCAAGTCACGTCATCAAAAATCGATTAATGTAAGTCGTAGCATCGGAATCGCATCGTGAGTGGTCGAATCGCGATTCATCGATGCTACGATTAATTTCAACACCCCTAATGGGTGCCAACATCTGAAAATTGATCAAACCTGAAGTACTGACAGCATATATCATTTCTTGAGACCCCAACATGCCAGAAAAGTACAACTACCCCCCAAATGACCCCTTTTTGCAAAGAAGACTTTCCAATGTATTTAGAAAGAAGCATGGTAAGTGTGTGAGGTTGTAATTTTTTCCCCACTATTTTTTTGCAAAAATTAAGATTTCCCCCCCTTTTTTTTCCCCACTAAAATTGTCATATTAGCAGGCAATTACACACACACACACCAAAACACATTCTGGTATTACTCCCGAGTATGGCGATACCACGTGTGCGAGACTTGCACAGCGTGGCCACATACAGAGGCCCAACATGCAGGGAGCACCTACAGGCCAATTCTGACATTTCTCTCCTACATGTAAAAATAAATATATTTAGAGAATACAATGGCGGTCATGGCAACTTTTTATCTTGCATGGTATTTGCAACGCATTTTTTTATTTTATTTTTTTTAAACAGTTTTGTGCTTACAAACAAACAGTTAGCCCAATGTTTTTGCATAATGTGAAAGATGAACTTAGGCCGAGTAAATAGATACCCCAACATGTTACTCTTCAAAAATCGTGGAATGGCGCCGAACTTTGCTACTGAAAAAAATACCCATAGGCGACGCATTAAATATTTTTACTAGTTACAGAGGCGGTCTAGGGCCTAAATTATTACTCTCGCTCTAACGTTCGCAGTGATACCTCACATGTGTGGTTTGAACACCATTTTCATATGTGGGTTGAGGCTTCTGTATGCAAGCACATGGGGACAGGGCGCTTTAACCACTTAAGGACCGAGGGTGTTTTTCAGATTTCGTGTTTACGAGACTAAAAAATTTTTTTTTTTTGCTAGAAAATTACTTAAAACCCCCAAACATTTTTTTTCTTTTTTCTAACACGCTAGAGAATAAAATGGCAGTCATTGCGATACTTTTTGTCACACCGTATTTGCGCAGCGGTCTTACAAGGGCACTTTTTTTGGAAAAAAATTCACTTTTTTGAATTAAAAAATAAGACAATAAATGTGGCCCAATTTTTTTACATATTGTGAAAGACAATGTTACGCCGAGTAAAATGATACCCAACATGTCACTCTTAAAAATTGCGCCCGTTGGTGGCATGGTGTCAAACTTTTACCCTTAAAAATCTCGATAGGCAGCGTTAAAAAAATTCTATAGGTTGCATTTTTTTGAGTTAGAGGAGGTCTAGGATTATTGCTCTCGCTTTAACGATCGTGCGAGACCTCACTTGTGTAGTTTGAACACCGTTTTCATATGCGGGTGTTACTCGCGTATGCGATCGCTTCTTCGCACAAGCTCGTCGGGACGGGGCGCTTAATTATAAAATAAATAAAAATAAATCCGAAACCAATTTTTTTTTTTTTTAAACACTGAAATAAAAAATTATCACTTTTATTCCTATTACAAGGAATGTAAAAACATCCCTTGTAATAGAAAAAAGCATGACAGGTCCTCTTAAATATGAGATCTGGGGTTAAAAAGACCTCAGATCTCATATTTAGGCAAAAAAAAAAAAAAGGGTAGACAAAAAAAAAAAAAATTGTTTCTTTAAGACGCTGGGCAGGACTAGCGTTTTGACGTCACTTCCGCTGAGCAGAGCTATGGGGACGGGTGAGGGACATTTTTCCCCCCTCACTTGCATCCTCGGACAGCAGACCCGATTGCCTCCGCCGATACGGTAAGCGGCGGAGGGTGCGGGAGAGCGTTTTTTCAAATCCTTAATTTTTAGCCCCCTGCTTCAGTCTCCCCACGTGGGGGGGCGGGGTATAGTCCCCGCTACTGCAGCCAACATTTGGGGGCCCTGTGCGGTAGTCTGTAGAGCTTCCACACTTGCTCTCACCACCATCTGCGCCTGACTTGTCTGCATTGGCAAATGCTCCCTAAGCTGCAGCAGCGCATCTGTCACATCACTCACTTCCGGGTCCCGCTCCCTGTATCGTAGGGAAGTAATGGTGGATCTCTTGGCTGCAGTCCCCCCTCTCTAGCAGTTCGAGCGAACTGGGCTGCTTTTGCTGGCTGTTATTTCTCCGGGGTCATACCGCTAAAAAGTGTCAGGGGTAGACTGAGGTCCTGCTGGACAAACTCTGAAGCACCATTGGCGTCTCGGTTTGTCTGCCACGCTCTGAGCTGGATGATGCCGGGAACTCGTACGACTCACACTTTCACTCGACCATGCGCAGACCGCGCCCCCCATGTTGTCCTTTTACAACTGGCAACACTGCTTTGTAGATGTGCTGCCTTAAAGGATCACTAAAAAGGAAAAAAAAATGTTTTGCTAAAATGATTTACAGGGTATAGAGACATAATACGCAACTGATTCCTTTTAAAAATTATTAAAAACAGATAAAAATCAATCATATAATGTGCCTGCTGTTTAGTTTCGTTTTTTAAAATGTTTTCATGTTTCTGTAAAGTAAAGAGACACACAGAACAAAACACAAATACAGGGCAATGTTTGTTTTTAAAATGAACACCTCTTTGATCATGGACCGCAGGAAGTGTGGAGATCAGAGACGTATTACAGCTACTTCAAAGCAAAAACGAACAATGAGGACATGAAACCAGGACTGCAGTAAGGTAAAAGGAAGCTATTTAGCTTAAAAATATATATATATATATATATCATTTAGTGATCCTTTAAAGAGGTTTAGCCTCCCCATGAGAGATTTAAAGTCAGCAGCTGCAATATTTAATACACAGACCTTTACCTGTCTAGGGAGCCAGCGATGTAGGCACCCCAGCCAATCTTCGGATTGGCTGTCCGGTACAGCCGTCACCATTTCTGTTAAGGGAATACAGCAGGTGGTTCCCTACAGTGCGATTGGTACGGCAGCAGAGGCAGGAGGGGGCCGAACTTACAAGAGACCGGGCAGCATTCCCGTCTTGCAGAAGTTGGGAACGATACCCGTCAAACAAAAATAGGATTTTTTATGACAGCTTACCTGTAAAATCCTTTTCTTGGAGTACATCACGGGACACAGAGCGGCAATCCATTACTATGTGGGTTATAGAGTCTACCTTCAGGTGTGGACACTGGTGTAATTAAAGCGGATGGTTCACCATAAAAAAATATTAAAAGCCAGCAGCAACAAATACTGCAGCTGCTGACTTTTAATATTAGGACACTTACCTGTCCTGGAGTCCAGCGGCGTCCGCAGCAGAGGATGAGCGATCGCTCGTCACCCTGCTGTTCTCCCCTCCATCCACGGCGAGGGAACCAGGAAGTGAAGCGCTCCGGCTTCACTGCCCGGTTCCCTACGGCGCATGCGCGAGTCGCGCTGCGCCCGCGATTGGCTCCCGCTGTGTGCTGGGAGCTGAGAGTTCCCAGCACACAACGGGAAAAGCCCGTCTTTTGCCCGAGACTGCGGGCCGGAAGTGGGTGCGGATACCTGTCTTTAGACAGGTATCTGCACCCCCCTCCCCCCTGAAAGGTGTCAAATGTGACACCGGAGGGGGGGAGGGTTCCGATCAGCGGATCTTCACTTTAGGGTGGAGATCCGCTTTAACTACACAGGAAGTTCCCTCCCTATATAACCCCTCCCATACTGGGAGCTCCTCAGTTTTTGTAGCAAAGCAATAAGTGTCCCAATATCCCCAAACAAGAGGGGCGGGAGCTCTGTGTCCCGTGATGTACTCCAAGAAAAGGATTTTACAGGTAAGCTGTCATAAAAAATCCTATTTTCTTTATCGTACATCACGGGACACAGAGCGGCAATCCATTACTATGTGGGATGTCCGAAAGCAATGCTTACTGAGGGGAGGGAGACACAAACAACGCAGGCCGCCATCAGATGTGAGGATCTATAATGCTGCCAGATGCATACTGCGCCAAAAAGCTGCATCCTTTTGCCCTCCTATGTACATCTGACAAGAATCAGTGAACCTAAGCACAGACGCCAAGTTGCGGCCCTGAAAATCTGCGTCATAAAGGCTCGGTAAAGCATCGCGCATAAATCGCTTACTATCCTGGTACGGAGCACCCCCCCCCCCAAGAAACAGGGGGAGTCCCACTCTCCGAACCACAAGCCTGAATAATACCCTGATGAATCAATCTTGAAAACAGTTGATTTTAGACGCTGCCTGCCCCTTCCTGGGGCCTCCTGGTAGCGCAACAACATCAGCTTTCCGTATCAAGCAGCCGCTTCAGATAGGCCTTGACCCTTCTACTCCAAAGGAGAGAGTGTAACCATTTTAATAGCTGAACTGAACACTGCCTGCCCACATCTAGGGTCTTCTGGCAGCACAATAAAAACTTCAGATTTCTATATCTGAACCTTCAGATAGATATTTAACTGCTCTCATCTCTACTGAGAAAGCAATAACCTTTCCTTCCGAAAACAAGGTTTTGAAAAAGGGGGAGGTAAGAATATCTAGATTCAAATGAACACTAGATCCTTCTAGTAAATAAGGCTGGGTGAGGATTAACATCACCCTACTAGTAAGAATAAGTATGGTTTTATACCAAGAGGTTGCCAATACTGAAACTCTCTTGGAGGCTACCACAACCAAGAACACCAATTCCCTTGTTAAAGGCTGAAGGGAAATATGGTGCATCGGCCCACAGAGCTGACCCTGTAAGCCGACAAAACTAGAGCCAATCCTCCAAGCACAAGGGCGACTAAACTGGTGGACTTATGCGCGTCACCCCTTGTATAATGGCTCGGAACAAAGAGTGTGAAGCAAGCGACCTTTGGAGGCAAGGCCGAGATCGGATCCTTGATGTAACTTGAGGCTGGCTTCGTCTCCTTTCCAAATGCAGGAATTTTATCTATGACAAACTTCCAAGGATGCCACCATCTGTTTCATACCAGGAACATGGGCTCTCGCGATCCTGGGATATCTGGTCCTGGAGGCCAGCCTTCCTGTATGAATCAAGGAAGTGCCGTTGATTCTAAAAACCCTGATCCTGAAGAATGTGGGCTAAAATAGCCAGACCATTAATTCACCTGTTGCACGACAGGATGTAATACCCCCTTCGAAGTAGGCCTGGCCAAGATGTAAGGGACCGTGGGTCCTCTACTACCACCCCTACTGTCCCTGCACAGAAAAGGTCATCAGGGCTATGCCAGAGTAATCAGGCCAGCTTCCGCCATCCTCTAATGTTGCATGGAAGCCACAAACGCCGCGGCACTGGGGGGAGAGACATAACCAGTTACCACTGGTCCCACCAGATTACTAACATCTGCCCCGCATGCGGGTGGATCCCTTGTCCTTGACCTCAAGCTGTTCAATTCCTTGTTGAGCCTGGACGCCAATACATCTTATGTACAGGGTACTATTTCTGTGGCCCTTGGTCAGGAAAACAGTCGGGGTGTAGAGGTCCTTCTCCTGGAGACACTTGTTGACGGCTACAGCGAATCGCCTGCCAATTCTGCATTTCATGAAATGACGAATGTCAATAGGCAAGGCACAAGCTCCTCCTTGGTAAATTAAGTAAATCACTTAATATGGTATAGTCTGATTGAACTCTGACCGAACCAACCAGCCCCTGAACGTTCAGGCCCCTAAGCCAGATGCTCCATCGGTAGCTCTAGCTGACAGATAAGGCTCCCTTGGAGCTCGACTACTTCCCCTGGGCCAAGGTCTCTTCCTGACCTGGCAAACCCTTTAGTTAAGAACCACCAAGAGGAATTCCAGCCTATCTCTGGGACCGGTTCTTTGGATAATGCTAGGTCAAGATCCACTCCTTCTAGGCCAACACAATACTGTTTATAACAGTCCTGAATAAAAGTATAGGGAACTGTCTTGAATGAAGCAGCATCTTCTCTAGTGCCTTAAGCAGAAAGCCAAAAGTAAGGAACTGTTCCTTGCCGTAACCACCTAGACCAGCTTTCTTATAGCGATGGTCTTGTCTTAGGCCAAAAGTACTCTCCTGGTGCAAAACATACCCAGCTTCTTGTCAATGAAGAATGTATCTTTAGACTGGAATCCTAACCCAGGAGATCCAGATACCTGACCATGCTGGACACCCTTAGGTCCAGCCATGCTGCTGACTGATCCATCAGCAGGAGTCTGCTTCCGTATGCCATTACTGCTATACCCTGGGCCTACAGACCTGCTAGAGGCGGGCCCTAGCACCCTGACAACCCAGACACGAAGGCTAACCCAAAAGGGCAAGACCACCAACTGGAGATAGTGCTGTTCCCCTGCACAACGCAGACAACCTCTGCAGTCCCAAGTAAATAAACACATATGCAACTGGCTCCCCATATGTGTATGTGGCAAGTGTTAAAGCCATATGCCTCAATGGAGGCGTGTGTACATGGCAGTGTGTGTTCATGGAAGCATGAAATCATATAAATATGTCTCACGCCAAACATGCATATAGCATGTGTGCTCTGGAACGAGCATCCTTGCAAGCAAGCAAGCATGTGCTATAAACGTGTTATGCAACAATGTGCAACATGAACCCATGCAGACACGTATCTATGCAAACACAAGGCATCCTGTATTGCTTCATTAAGCCACCATGTGCAACTTTAAAGTAACCATGCATGCGATTCAGCATCTTCCATGCGATCAACATCTTATGCATTTTAAGCATTACTGTGCGGACAAGAACCCTTGTGTGACCAAGCACCCCTGTGCGTTCCAACATCCTTATGCACCCAAGCATCTTAATGCGACTTTAGGCATTTCTGTGAAACAAGCCTCTCTATGTGATCAAGTATCCCTGGGTAATCCAGGACTCTGTTGATCCAACAACCATGTGTGATCCAGCTTCTTTTTGCATTCAAGCATCTTTAAGCGATCCCTTTAGGCCTTGAGTAATCCAGGACTTGGGTGATCATGTAATCCTGTGTGATTCAGCATGTTTATACCTTCAGGCCTCTTTATGCGATTCTAGGCATTTCTGTGGGAACAAGCCTCTTTGCGTGACCAAATATCCTTGGGGAATCAAGGACTTGGGTGATCATGTAATCCTGTGTGATTCAACCTTTTTATGCATACAAGCATCCTTTATGCGATTCAGCATTTTTATGCATACAAGCATCTTTATGCGACTTTAGGTACTTTTGTGGAAACAAGCCTATTTGTGTGACCAAACATCCTTGGGTAATCCAGGACGCTGATGATCAGTTAACCATGTGTGATCCAGCATCTTTTTTGCATCCAAGCAACTTTATGCGATTTTAGGCCTTTCTGTGGAAACAAACCTATTCTGTGTAACCAAACATCCTTGGGGGAAACAACGACTTGGGTGATCAGGTAATCATGTGTGATTCAGCATTTTTATGCCTACAAACGTCTTTACGCGATTCAGCATTACAAGCATCTTTTATGCGACCTCTTTTGTGGAAACATGCAGCACCATATAGACAGAAACATGTATGTTTATGCGATCCACAATAGAATCTGCTCTGTTACTTGTTTTTATCCCACATGCATTCCAAACTCATGTATGTTATGCAACATGCGGACTGGTAAAGAGGAAATTATCCTCTGCAGATGTGCGTTTCCTCAATTAGGAGACATTAGCAATGTGTGCCCGCAACTGTGCATCCCTCCGATGCATTTGGTTAGCCTGAAGCCGACACCAGGCTGAGGATTATATGGAGGTCTTACTAGCCACCTATAGGAAAACCTCTTTACACTCCAAGGAGAAGATAGAGGTGTAATCAGAACCTGTAGGGATTTTGATAGCTTCTCCTTGTTAGGCTGCAGCTCCTGTCTCCTGTCCTCTGACAGTGAAACTTTTATCCCCAAGCTTTCTAATCCCTTTGTTTCAGGATTAAAGCAGGAAAAGGGGGGCATCCCCCTTTTTTTTTTTTTTCTTGCAAAACACAAAACACATGCAGAGTGATTGCAATGTTGGGGGAAGGCTGCAATGCCTCACAGGTCTGATGGCTTAATCTATGAGCTGTTTAAGTCTCTTCAGAGGAGAATAAGGGTCCACCAGGTTCAGGTGGCGATCCCTCTTTATATTCCTACCCCTGACCTTATTCAATGGGGAGACCAAGTCCTAAGCTAAAGCAGAGGCACTTAACCCAGGTGCATCAAATAGCTGAATTTAGTCTGACACAATGCCTGCTAATCTGCACAGCTAGATGCAAGTAGGCGTCTTAGATGAATCTGTATCCAACTCACACAAGGTGCTTACGTTTGTGTCCCCCTAGCTTTACAGAGCTCTGACGTCCGGGCCCTTTGAAGAGCCTTCTCTGCGACTGCACTGAGCCGGTGAGCACGTGCAACATGGTAGAGCCTGAAGCGGAGGAAGTGGGACACAATAGATCAGCTAACACTTAAGCTTTCGTTTTCTGGAAAGCATGGTAAGCAAAAAACATCAGGCATGTCTTCTACTGCCCTAGTAGTGGAAACACAGATAAGACTTGCAACTACTCATGGAAGACAATCCTTTGTATAGGATTAAGGGCATATATTTGTTTTTTGTTTTATTTTATGTACCGGCCCCTTCAAGGGGAGATATATAGGTACTGCAGCCATCCTGTCTAACAGACATGGTGGGCCAGGCTGCATGCCGGCTAGGGGAGGTATATGGGTGCCCTGAGCCACCCTGTCTCAGAAGACATAGTGGTTTACATTGCCCATGCATAGAAGCATAATATAGGCGAGACCCAAGTCCCCCACGGAGGACCTACTGTCGAACCAAGTCCCGTAGGCCCTCCTCTTACCTTCTCCACGCTGCAGGGTATTGCCAAGCAAGAGTCCCAATCTTCCCCCTTCACCGTGGGTATTGTCCTAGACCTTCAGGGACCGGGGTCCATGGCAGGAACACCAACTCCCCTGGACCTATATAGCATCCTGGCAGCAGAAAAAACATTTGGTCCTTAGAAGGCACAAAGTTCTGGAACCCAGGATCCAGCCCTCCGCAGAGAGGCATTATAGGCTAAACCTCGTTCTTCGTACCGAGGCCCGGGTACCGTCCACTTTGGCTATGAAGCACCTTGGACGGATCCGGATTTATGGAGGTTTTTTACATCCAGCATGGATCCCTCCAGTGGAGCTCCTAAGAGCACATGTTCACTCGTGACCAACACCTTAGACACTGATGAAAAAACTGAGGAGCTCCCAGTATGGGAGGGAACTTCCTGTGTAGTTAATTACACCAGTGTCCACACCTGAAGGTAGACTCTATAACCCACATAGTAATGGATTGCCGCTCTGTGTCCCGTGATGTACGATAAAGAAATGACCCTTTTTTTACCCCCTAGACCCAGTGTGGTCGCTTCCAAGGATCACTGTGCTATATTAAAGCTGTGAGGTAGGTGCTGATCTAGGAGGTACATGCAAAGAAAATTACAAATACATAGTGAAGCCACCGACATTGCTCCATCTCATTAAAAAGTTGTAGCCTGCATGTCTCCACAGCCAAAAAAGGCATAAGAGCACCAGCACCCTAGAAGGGCACAGGCCCTGTAACACAGCAGATGTATTCACACTCCCAAAGATTCAGGGATAGGGATGTACTGGCAAGAGACCAGGCCAGAATGTCTGCGACCAGGCCATTGTACACATTAGCAAACAGGACAAAGCCTTGAAAAGAGTAAGCAAAAAAAGTTTACACAATTGGGAGAAAGAGGAGTGCATGTGCGCAACATTAAAAATGTGTTGCGGCCCTGCCATTAAGAAGTGCGACAAGTTTCTTAAAGGATCTGCTTGCCGTGTCATAGCTTACTATGCTCCCATTTACCTCAAAGGGAAAGGCACCAGTGCAAGGCAGAGCAGTAATAGATTATCAGGTAGGTGATCCATATTGCCCCTACAGGAGACCATACAGTAGCAGAAAGTGGCCATACAGGCCTAGTACGTACAGACAGTCTTTGCCCCTGTGATACGCATACCCCCTAGGGAGTCTGCAGGGATAGTTTCACCAGACAGGTGCACAGCAGTCCTATAGCCGTGAAGCACGTTGACTCGATTGTTACACACTAGCATCTGGACAAGAGCCTTCAAAGTCCAGTGCGCAAAGATAGAATAAAAGGCAAGCCCACCTCTTGCTCCAGAGGGGCTGGGTGCAGATTCAGCAGCAACACCAAGAATCAGCCAATAGATAAAGCTGCAAAATGTGCCTCTTTCGGTTCTGCAGAAGAAAAACTTGCTAGAAGGAAAATGCTCTTAACGAAAACCTTTATTTTTTTTCTCTTTTCTCAGGGGAGTGAAGACATATTCCTAGGACACTAGCAAAAATCAGAGGCATGCTGGGAGTGAGACCTTTGTTTGCCAGTGTTCAATCTCGTAAATAGCAGCCTACCCCAAATGTATCCAAATTACTCCTGGGTTGCTTAAACCAGAACTACAGGTTTCTTTTCACTTTATATAGTTTGTTTGGATCGGCTTGACATAAAAATGCTTTGCAGTAAGGGGTGCAACGGATCAAAAAAACTTACGGTTCGGATCAGAGGCACGGATCGGATCACCAAAAAAAAAAAAAAAAGTTGTAACATGGCTCAAGCACTTTCAGCATGTGTTTAAAGCCCTCGTATTGCACAACCGAATAAAAGGATTTTTAATAAACAGCTTACCTGTAAAATCCTTTTCTTGAAGTACATCACGGGACACAGAGTGCATAGCCATTACACTTGGGTTATATGGGTACCTTCAGGTGTGGACACTGGTGTAATCAATTTCACAGGAAGTTTCCTCCCTATATAACCCCCTCCCACTGGGAGTGCTTCAGTTTTGTAGCAAGCAATTCTCCCGAGGTTACACAATGTTCCCCAAAAGAGGGGTGGGAGCTCTGTGTCCCGTGATGTACTTCAAGAAAAGGATTTTACAGGTAAGCTGTTTATTAAAAATCCTTTTTTCTTTATCGTACATCACGGGACACAGAGCGCATAGCCATTACACTTGGGATGTCCTAAAGCAATGCTCTATGAAGGGAGGGAGACCGTAAGGCCAAGAATAGCCAAATAAAAACATTGTCAGGAGAAAAAATAGCTCCACCAACAGAACAACAAGGGGGCGTGAACCGGGCCAGAGGATTCTATACTGCTGCCCGTAGGACCGCCTGCCCAAAAGCTGCGTCCGTACCCTTTGCAACGTCCAACTTATAAAATTTAGTAAACGTATGTACGGAAGACCAGGTTGCCGCCTTGCAAACCTGTGCCATAGAGATCTGATGGTGTGCTGCCCAGGAGGCACTCATGGCCCTCGTAGAATGGGCTTTAACTGATAAGGGAGGTGGAACGCGCTTCAGACCATATGCCTGAAAAATCAGCTGCTTAATCCACCTAGCCAAGGAAGACTTGGCAGCCGGCTGACCCTTCTTGGGGCCATCCGGAAGAACAAAAAGCACATCTGTTTTCCGAATCTTCTCTGTAGCCTTGAGATAGACCCTCATGGCTCGAACCACGTCCAAAGTATGAAGCCGTCTTTCCTCTCTGAACTGGGGAGTAGGAAAGAAGGATGGTAGGACTAGGTCCTGATTCAAGTGAAAACTGGATATGACCTTAGGAAGGAAAGAAGGTTGAGGCCGCAGAACCACTCTGTCCTTATGCAGAATAAGGTATGGCTGACTGCATGACAAGGCTGCCAGCTCGGAAACCCTTCTGGCTGAAGCCATAGCCACCAAGAAAACCAACTTTCGGGTTAGTAGCACAAGAGGGATTTCTGTCAGAGGTTCAAACGGCTGCCTTTGTAAAGCTGACAAGACCAGATTTAAATTCCAGGGGCAGAGGGGAGCTCTAATAGGGGGATTCACATGCAAGACCCCCTGCAAGAAGGTTTTCATAAGCGAATGGGTGGCCAAGGGTCTTTGAAACCATATTGATAAAGCCGACACCTGCCCCTTTAGAGGACTAAGAGCCAACCCTTTGTCAACGCCAACCTGGAGGAATCGCAAGATCCTGTCAATAAAAAACTTTCGAGGATGCCATTTTTGAGACTCGCACCACTCCCCATAGGTTCTCCAGACTCTGTAATAAATATTTCTGGAGACCGGTTTCCTAGCCTGAATCAACGTAGATATGACCCGATCTGAGAGGCCTCTGCCCTTAAGAATTAGGGATTCAGCCGCCAAGCCGTCAAATTTAGCTGCTGTGAAGCAGGATGGCAGATTGGGCCCTGAGACAGCAGATCTGGGTGTAGGGGGAGCGGCCACGGCGCCCCGACTGACATCTTCACGATGAGTGCGTACCAAGCCCTCCTGGGCCAGGCTGGGGCCACCAGGATCACAGGCCTGCGCTCCACCCGGATCCTCCGTAGAAGGCGGGGAATCACCTGCAGTGGAGGGAACGCATACAGAAGAGAAAACTGGTGCCAAGGACAAACCAAGGCATCGGTCCCGTAGACCGAGGGATCCCTGGCTCGGGATATGAATTTGTCCAACTTTTTGTTGGATCTCATTGCCATAATGTCCACCTCTGGGACTCCGAATCTTTGGCAAATCTCTTGGAATACCTGGGGGTGAAGAGACCATTCCCCCGGGAGCAACTGTTGACGACTCAAAAAATCTGCTTGAGAATTGTCTATCCCTGGGATGAACACCGCCGAGATGCAGGGTACATGGGCTTCGGCGCATGAGAAAATCAGGTTTACTTCTCTTTGGGCTGCTGGGCTCTTCGTGCCCCCCTGGTGGTTTATGTATGCCACCGCAGTGGCGTTGTCGGACTGTATCCTTACTGGCAGACCCTGAAGGGGGAGAGTCCAGGCGATCAGGGCCAGCCGAGCAGCTCTGATCTCCAAGATATTGATGGGAAGCAGTTTTTCTGCCTCCGACCACTGCCCTTGCTGGGTCTGTTCTTCTAGAACTGCCCCCCAACCTGACAGGCTGGCATCCGTGGATACTATCTTCCACGTGATGGGGCAAAAGGATTTCCCTTTTGACAAATTTTGAGAGACCAGCCACCAAGACAGGCTGCGCCGGACCTTCGGGGAGAGCACTAACGGACGATCTAACGCCTGAATGGACTTGTTCCAAGCAGAGAGAATGGCTGCCTGAAGATATCTGGTATGGATCTGGGCGTAGGGCACAGCCTCGAAGGCGGCCACCATCTTCCCCAGCAGTCGCATACATAGGCGAATAGTCGGCCTCTTCTTGCCTAAGATCACTTGAACTGCTTGAGCTATTGATCTGATCTTTGCTTGAGGTAAAATTATTCTCTGGCAGTCTGTATCTAGCCGAAGGCCTAGATATTCCAACTGCTTTGTGGGTTTCAATACCGATTTTTCTAGGTTTACAATCCACCCGAATTCCTCTAGATGCTGAACTGTGCGACCTACTGCCTGATTGAGGTTGGAAGCTGAGCTGTCGATAACCAGAAGATCGTCCAAGTATGCCAAGACTAAAATGCCTTCTGTCCTTAGGACGGCTAGCACCGGGGCTAACACCTTTGTGAATACCCGCGGAGCTGTTGCCAACCCGAAAGGGAGGGCTACGAACTGGTAATGGCGGTGATCTATCATAAAACGAAGAAACCTGTGATGTGCCGGGTAGATCGGCACGTGCAGATACGCATCTTTTATGTCTATAGATGCTAGCAAGTCGTCTTGATGTAGGCTGGCTGCCATCGAACGTATGGACTCCATACAAAAGGTCTGAATGTTTAGAAAGCGATTTAAGCGTTTGAGGTCCAAGATAGGCCTGACGTCGCCATTGGGCTTTGGTATTATGAAAAGGTTGGAGTAGAATCCCAGACCCCATTCCTGGGTTGGTACTTCTACAATTACCCCTTGGAGCAAGAGACGATCCAATGCTTTTACAAGAGAGGCCCTCTTTAATGGGTCGCTTGGAAGACTTGACCCCTGAAAATGAGGAGGGGGGACTTCCCGAAACTAGCTTGTAGCCCGTGGTTACCACGGATCTTACCCAAGAGTCGGGAATTCTGGCCTTCCACACTTTGGAGAAAAACCGAAGCCTTCCCCCCAACCAAGAGAGTGGGGGCACCCCTTCATGAATCTGACTTGAGGACTGGTTTAACCGGCTTGCGAGACCATGGCCTCTTGCCTGTCGTGGCTTGTCCTTGTGGGCGGCTATTAAATGCTGAACGCCCGGGAGGCCGTCGATACTGACGGGAAGTTGAAGGGGCCGAGCCTGCGAAGGCCTGTCGCTTAAATGCGGGCCCACGCGATCTTTCCTTGACAGGCAAGAAAGAACTTTTACCACTTGATATGGTCTGGATATATTTATCTAGGTCTTCACTGAATAGTCTCCCACCATGAAAGGGAAATCCTGCTAAAAGCTTTTTGCAGGGTGCCTCTGCTGACCAGTTTTTTAGCCACAAAAGGCGACGCATATGAACCAACAGCAGAGATAAACGGGACGCCTGTTGAACGGAGTCCTTAATAGCATCTACTGCAAAGCAGAGAGCTCTTGGGAGGTCAGCCAATTCACGAGCTTGCTGAGCCGGTATGTCCCTTAATATCTGTTTAGTCTGATCCTTTAAAGCCTGACAAATGCCAATGGCTGCCACTGCTGGCTGAACCACGGCACCTACTGTGGTAAAAGAAGCCTTCAGTAGGGTCTCCAATTTTTTGTCGACTGGATCTTTAAACACCTGGACATTTTCCACCGGACAGGTCAGGGATTTATTTACGCAGGAAATGGCTGCGTCCACGGTAGGGAGTGCCCATTTCTTTGCAAATTCTTCTTCCATAGGATAGAGAATGGTGAACCTTTTAGGAGGGATAAAAATCCTATCAGGTCGAGCCCAATCCTGAAAAATCACGCTCTCCAGAAGGGGGTGAACCGGGAAAGACGCACCACTCAATGGTGCCTTCAAGGAACCTAAAGAGGATACCGCGGGGGCTAATTGTTCTGACACTGGAAGTTTAAAAGCAGTGCGAACCATATCCGTCAGAGACTGGATCCACAGACTCTCTGCTTGAGAAGCCGAAAAAATTTCATCTATAGTGGAATCTTCAATGTCTGACCCGTCAGGACTCAGGTCCGCTTGATCCCCCTGTGGGTCCAATTCCTCCGAAGAGAGGACCTCTGTATCCGAACACACCGTTCTAGGTGACGGGGATCTAGCCCTTTTGCCACCCGGCAAAGAGCGGGCAATTAAAGCAGTTAACCTTTTCTCTAGCCCACCCAGGGTGGATTCTAGCATTTCTTCCGTAACATAAACGGGAATGGGTTGATTGGGGGCCGCCTCTGCCCCTAGCACCCTCAATGGCTCCTGCACGATGCTGTTCGGTGGTCTATCTGGTGAGGGTGGGACCACTGGAGCCTGGCCCAAATCCTGACCCCGTTGGAGACTTCTTTACTTTTTTGGCACCTTTTGCAGCCTTAGCTGGTCCTGATCCCTTGGGAGCCATTGCACAACCTTGAGACACCCCTACAGCCAACACCCAACTGTTGTAGCTAGAAGTGAAACATTAATAATGACAGGCTATGGTAAAAAAAATTCTAAATTTTCATACGCCTGAGAAGGCGGCAATACCGGGGAAAGTCCTGTGAGTATTACCACACCAATGCCCGTTAGCTGGAGTCCAAGGTTGCACCGACTCAGATACTGCCAGATCTAAGGCTGAGTCCCTTTAAGAAAAAAATCTTTTTTTCTCTGGTCAGTGTGGACTAAGTCCAGACCTGAAGATCCACAAACCACCACTGGGTGTCACTGTTAGCCAGAACTGGCTCAGCTGCGCGCTTTATGTCCTCACTCTCCACTTTTTTGCTTTATCCGAGACCTGACGCTGCTGGCCCGCCCCCCCCCCCCCCCCCACGCACGCTGATGCTGTAAAAAGCGGCGCGCGCGCCCCCGCCCCCCCCATGCTGAAACCAACATGGAGGAAGCAGAGAGCAGAGGAGAAGCCTGGACCAGCACTAGTAACACAGACACCCGGTAAGCCACTAATCTTTGTAGTGCACACAGAGGAAGCTGTCCCCCTAGGCTTCCTAGGAAACAGGAGTTTGGTCAGCACTTCCACTCTATACACGTGGGGCTGCAGTATCATGCTAACAGGCAAATCTGGGGGGGGGGGGGGGGGAGTAGCAAAATACATATCTTTAAAAGCATATATATATCTACATGTTATCTGGGTAAACATTAGTACATCCCATCCTGCCTCAAAAGACATAGTGGAGATAGTGGCTAATGCACAAGCATACCATTAGCCAACCCAGAACCCCCAGGGGGATACCTACTGTCGAACCAAGTCCCGCAGGTTCCCTCTTACCTGCTCCACGCCGCAGGGTATTGCAAAATGCAAGAGGCCCAGCCTTCACCCATCTCCGTGGGTATTGTCTTGGACCTTCAGGGACCTGGGTCCTGTGTTAAGGAACCCACACCCCTGGACCTATATAGCATCCTGGCATCAGTAGCGTTTAGTTCTTGGAAGAGACTAAGGCACTGGAGCCCAGAATCCAGCCCTCCAAGGAGAGGCATTATAGGCAAAACCCCACTCCAGCAGGGCCCGGGTACCGTACACCTTGGCTTTGAAGCACTTCGGACGGATCCGGCTAGCTATCCTGGGTCCCGAGACCTCCGAGGGACAGCTAGACGTGACCAACAACTAAGACACTGGCGAAAAAACTGAAGCACTCCCAGTGGGAGGGGGTTATATAGGGAGGAAACTTCCTGTGAAATTGATTACACCAGTGTCCACACCTGAAGGTACCCATATAACCCAAGTGTAATGGCTATGCGCTCTGTGTCCCGTGATGTACGATAAAGAAATGGCCTCATGTCTGCACCTATAAAACACACCAATAGCGTTTGTAATGGCTTTAGCTCAGCTCAGTCTGATTGTACAACAAGGGGCTGCCTAAATGCTGTGCTGATAAGCGGTTGTTGAGCAGCTTTCGTTTTCACTCCGGTCAGTGTAACACTGGCATGTCGATTCAAATGCGTGGCCATGCTTGAGGTGTTCCCACCGTCATATGGCTTTGTGCCACAGTGCCTACACACCGTCACAGTTTTATCCACTGACCTCTTTCCTTCATCATATTTAACAGGAAACCAAAATGCTCCCATACAGGGGATTTAAATGACGCAGGGCGTTCAAGCTCCTCCGCGCCTGCGCTCGCCATGACCACGCTGTTGTGTGCATGTTCAGTCCACACACTTAGTTTTTTCAGAAATCGATCCTCGGATCACGTGTGTGCAGATCGGATCAGGGATCAATGACGATCCGTTGCACCACTACTTTGCAGGGTAGAACAGTCTGGCCACTGGGCATGCCACAACGCACTGTAGCAGATCATGCTTCATACAGTAAGCACTGTTCCCTTCCTGCACAGCCCCATATCATGGTTTTTGTCACATGAATGAAATTTGTTAATGAAGGAAAGTTAGAAGAAGTACAGCCATGCACAACCAGTAAGATTTTAGATTGTAAAAGTCACTAGGCAACCTCACCTGATGTGCTGTCTAAGCCAACATACTGCAAGTGCGCAAAGACCTTTGCAAATCGAATGAGGTTTGTAAAACAAAGGCTGCACATCTTTTACATAACTCCAAAAATTAGGTCAGCATAACAATATTCCATGCTTGAGCGCCTTCCAATCTGCAATAGATTGGAAATACCCAAGGCTCAATGCACACTGGGCAACACACACACACACACGTTCCCCTGGCAAACAGAAAAACGCTCAAATAGAGCGTTTTGTACAGGGTTTAGCGTCCCCCCCTACAACTTCTAGGCTAAAATAAGCTTAAGCTTAAAACATGCCTGTAATCGTCTCAATGTGCATTGACAGATAGGATAGCACTGAGCTGCTTCAACAGGCAGAACGCAAAACTCCTGTAGTAGACATTTTTAAGCCAGTGTGCAATGAGGCTAATGCTCCGAATGAAGGCTGCCAATTACAACAAAAAAAGACAGTCACATGTTCTGCAGAAAGTATTTAGTCCGCAATCCATGCTACTGGCGCTGTGACTCCTGAATGGGCTCTTAAAAAAAAAAAAAGAAAAGAAAGGGGGGGAATAAATTATTCCTCTCTGATCACTGTGCCAAGCTTATTTACCTTTCCGTTTAGTCTTCTAGCTGAATGCACCAATTCACATTTATAAGCTAAATAAATGAACCAAGGGGCTCATTAATGAAAAGTGTGCCACCAGGAAAAAAAAAAAAGAAACCCCAACACACACACACACACACACACAATATCTTGTTAGTAGCCACCAGAAAACTTGTTTAAAAATGTTTATTTTTTTAAACATACACTCCGACATGAGGATGCAATGAAATCTGTCAGCATATTGTTTCAGCAATAAACATAAAAACGCAGACATCAAGATCAGTGTTTTTCAACCAAGGCACACTTTAAAATCTGTCAGAATTTCGAGGCACACCAAACCAAAAATTTGAAAAAAAAATGATGCCACTTGTTATTTGCACAGTGGTTCAATTAATTAAAACAAAACACAATATAATACCCCAATTTGTGGGTAATTATCTTTCCTGTGAAGAACACTAGCAGCAGACAATGTAATCCAGCAATAGCACATACCTACATGCCTTTGATTAAAAATTAGAAAATTTTCTTCCAGCATAATACTTCTGAAACTCGCAATAAGAAAGTATGCAATTTTCTATTACGTTTTGTCCTGGAAGGTGTACACCTTATTATGTTACTATGTAAAGATTAATTTGACATTCTGCCTACACCAATGCTATGTAAGGTTGCCATGTATCCAGTAAAAATTTACCTCATCACCAATTACATTAATGGGACCATAAGGCTGATATTTTTTGTTTCCGATAAGGCTGATATTTTCCCAAAAATGAAGGCAACTTTAATGCTATGCTATTGGATATAAACACTGAAGCCACTGATTTTACCCCCCAAAAAAAAACCTGGCAAGTCAACGCAAATAAAAAGAAAAAAAACATAACAAAGAAGCTTTTCAAAACAATGGCTAACCTGTGTACATATGTTGTGTGTCAACATGGAGGAGGAGGCGAGGAGAGAAGAGCCGCTGTACCAAGCTGATCCCTGAGCGGGGATGGATCATGTGACATCATGGCGCAGCAGGCAGCTTTGTAATTCCCGCCTTCTGAGCTTGCAGCGCCTATGATGAACGTCACACGTCCCGTAGTCACGGATTGGAGCAGTAAGACGTCCATCATAGGCGCTGCAGCTTCCGAAAGCCGGGATCTGTGTCTCGCGACTCCACACTCGGCAACACACAGCGCTTGCTCGGAGCTCATAATTAATTATCCTCCTAACCTGCACTGTAATAACAAATATTAACCAAGTGCCCATCAGATAGCTGCCTATATTGGGGGTCATTTTGCCGCGGCACACCTGGGGACTCTTCACGGCACACCAGTGTGCCGCGGCACACTGGTTGAAAAACACTGATCTAGATAACCAAAAGTAATGAAACACAAAAGCAACCATACAAAGTTCTCTATGGCAAACGATGAACATCTAGGTAACAAAGAAGCCCTCAATTTTACACACACACACACACACGAGACAGGACCAAAATATTTGGCCGCCGAGGTGCAAAAAAAGGGGGCGTCAGGGGCCACACTTGGGGCCCTGTATAATTTTCCAATGGATCACCATGGCTCTAAATAAAAGTATTGCAAGTACTACATAAGAAAAACGTGCTCTTCATTTCTTTCTGTGACAAGAAGCAATTTCCTGGAGCTAATCAAGTCAGCCTACGAATGGGTCAGCGCCACCCCTCAGGACAACCCCCTGCTCAAAAGGATGGATTCCCCCATATCCCAGCATTCCTTTTTTGTCCTTGCTCCATGACAGCTATCCTGCTACTGAAAGAATGGGAAAAAGAATGAAGGTCTCTACCAAAAAAAGGAGTCCTTGTCAGCAGTAAATCCTCTGCCGACCCGCAGCAGCATGGCTCTCTCTCCCCCCCAGCTTACTTGTCATTCTGCCAGAGATTTTACTTTTATTTAGTCTGCAATGTATCTTCATTCAGTGATGTTTCTCTAGATTGTACAAACCCCCATATGGCAGCTGGGAGGTCTTTGATTTCCACAAGAGGTTGCAGTGGAATTGGGGCACATGCCTGGCTGCATATTGGCTATTGGGGTGGGGGACTGGCCATACACTGTAGTTCTTGTTAGGCTATCCTTTAGGTTTACCTAAACCATGTAGTGTGAGATCAAACATAAACCCACTAAAGTAAGGGGTTGTAAACCCTCATGTTTTTCACCTTAATGCATCCCTTTCTCAGGCCGACCAACCTTCTCCAGACTATCCAAAGAAGAATATATGTAGAAGGATGACCCATGTCTGCTTTTTAATTCCTCCTTTAAGACTAGTGAGTTGCCTTTGGACTGAAAGCAATGGAAGGAATTTAAAGAGCTTCTGAATTATATGGCAAGGGCCCTGGAGATGCTAGAGCTTTGGTTGGTCGATCAACTTCGGCAAGAGCCAGCTAGTTCCTTTACAGAGGTTATAGTATCTGGGTGTCTCAATCGACAGTGGGGAAGGTGGTCCTTCCACAGAAGATTGCCCTTTTAGATCTTGATGGTCTATGCTCTCAAGGCAAGTCATTTGATATCAGCAAAAATGGTACGAGGGTGTTGATGAATGCAGCAGTTTCCACAGTGGCCTGGGTTTATTAGCATCTCAAACACCTTAAGTTTGCTTTACTCTAGCAGCAGGTCAAGCTCACCGTCAGAACCAGTTTGCTAAAGGAAGATTGAAGGTAGCAATTCCTTGATGATTCCTCAAGTTAATGGCAGTATAGGCGACATTCCTGACTTTTGCACCACTGCTTTAGTTAAGGGCCATTGTGCCAATTCAGACAAACAGTAGCATATGTGTCGAATAAGGGAGGAAAAAGCAGCCTTTACAGCACATATTTTTCGCTTGCAATCTGTTGTCCCCGTCAGTCTCCAGGGGTGGAGAATACATGGAGCAGATACTTTATGAGCACACGCTTTCTGGAGCCATACAACTGGATGTTTTGTACAACGGTTTGCTCAGTGGGGCACCCGGCAAGTGGATTTATTACTTTTGCATTCAGCCTGCATAGTCTTTTGTTGTGCTTTATTTTGCCTGGTTCCACCCTTTTTCATGCTAGCTATATCCCATTTGTAGACTGACGCGATTAGCCCCAGGAATACAGAAAATTGTTACAAGAACTTTCCTTTCTTGGGGCTCATGTCAGCCTAGGGTTTCCCATATTCGTGGTTTTTATATCCCCAATCTGTTTGTCGCGGGGAATAATGCTGAGGAATGGCAAACACATAATCTTTCTCCCTTTTGAGGGAGAAAAAAAAATAAAAAAAGCCATCTACAGGCTTCAATCTTCAAGTTGACACTGCTACATTTGGTGTGGACTTCAATAACCACCTTGAGCGATCTACTGTAATCAGTAGGGGTCACCCACAAAAATAATGGGGCCTTTGTGCAGTAGGAAAAATAAGTATGAAATTGTCCTCTAGCAACAAGACACAATACCATACACATTTTAGGTATTCTGGCCATCAACTAGGTTCTGAGATAAAGGGATTTTTAAATACAGCTTACCTGTAAAATCCTTTTCTTGGAGTACATCACGGGACACAGAGCGGCATATTCATTACTATATGGGTTATATGGAGTACCTTCAGGTGTGGACACTGGCAATCTCAAACAAACAGGAAGTCCCTCCCTATATAACCCCCTCCCCTAGAGGGAGTCCCTCAGTTTTGTAGCAAGCAGTATGCCTCCCAAATTGTTCCCCAAAAGAGGGGTGGGAGCTCTGTGTCCCGTGATGTACTCCAAGAAAAGGATTTTACAGGTAAGCTGTATTTGAAAATCCCTTTTTCTTTCTCGTACATCACGGGACACAGAGCGGCATATTCATTACTATATGGGATGTCCGAAAGCAATGCTTTAATGAGGGGAGGGAGACATCTTCCAAAGAAGGATTTAATTTAGAGGTATACTCAAATACTAGTAAATCCAACTTAAACAAGAAATGTAAATCTCAAATCAAATCAAGGGAGCCCCCCTCAGATCCTGAGGAGCTTGAATCGCGGCCTGTAGTACTGACTGCCCAAAGGCTGTATCCGCATTCCTTCTTACGTCCAATTGATAAAATGTTGTAAACATGTGGACTGACGACCACGTTGCGGCCTTGCATATTCGAGCCATAGAGATCTGATGATGTGCTGCCCAGGAGGTGCCCATGGTCCTGGTAGAATGGGCCTTTGCCGACAAAGGAGGAGGCAACCTCTTCAAACCGCAGGCCTGAACGATTAATTGTTTAATCCATCTTGCGATGGTGGATCAAGCAGCTGCCTGACCCATCTTGGGCCCTTCCGGTAAAACGAACACCACATCCGTTTTCCGAACCTTCTTTGTAGCTTTAAGATAGGCCTTTATGGCCCTGACAATATCCAACGTATGCAGCAACCCCTCCTTTCTAGAGGTGGGTTTTGGAAGAAGGATGGAAGTACCACATCCTGGTTCAGGTGGAAACTGGCTATAACCTTTGGTAGAAAGGAAGAATGAGGACGGAACCCCGCCCTATCCTTATGTAAAATGAGATATGGTTCCTTACAAGATAAGGCTGCCAATTCCGATACTCTCCTGGCCGAAACTATGGTGATCAGAAATACCGACTTTCCAGTCAGTAAAACCAAAGGTACCTCAGCCAACGGCTCAAGGGGTTGTTTCTGTAGAGTTGACAGAACAAGATTTAAGTCCCATGGACAAAGTGGTGATTTGACTGGAGGATTAACACGTAAGACTCCCTGTACGAAGATCTTAACCAGCGAGTGTGGGCGGCCAGCGGCCTCTGAAACCACACTGATAAGGCTGAAATCTGTCCCTAGATCGTGCTTAATGCCAGGCCTTTATCCACTCCTAGCTGGAGAAAACGTAATACTCTATCAATGGTATACTTGCGGGAAACCCATCTCTTAGCCTCACACCAGCCTACGTAGGCCCTCCAAACCCTGTAACAAAATTACCCTGGAGGCCGGCTTTCTAGCCTTAATGAGGGTAGGGATTACCTGCCTAGACAGACCTCTACCCCTGAGAATCAGGGATTCAGCCGCCAGGCCGTCAAATTTAGACGCCGTAATGCAGGGTGGAGGATCGGGCCTTGTGAGAGTAGGTCTGGCCCTAGAGGAAGAGTCCAAGGGCCTCCCGCTGCCAATTTCAGGACTAGTGAGTACCATGCCCTCCGGTACCAAGCTGGGGCTACCAGGATAACCGGCCTGTGCTATGATCCTGCGCCACAGGCGGGGTAGTAACTGCAGTGGGGGAAATGCATATAGAAGTTATGATTGATGCCAAGGGCAAACCAACACATCGGTTCCGCAGGCCATAGGGTCCCTCGTTCGAGACATGAACCTGTCTAGCTTCTTGTTGAATCCTGATGCCATGACCTCCACGTCTGGCACTCCCCACTTCTGGCAGATTGTCTGAAAAAACTTGTGGATGCAGAGACCACTCCCCCGGCGACAGGGTTTGGCAACTTAGGAAGTACGCCTGCAGGTTGTCCACCTCGGGAATGAATGTCGCCGATATGCAGGGTACATAAACCTCTGCCCACCGAAAAACCAAGCTCCTCTCACTCTGAGTGGCTTGACTCTTGGTTCCCCCTTGGTGGTTCACCTATATGCCACCGCTGTGGCATTGTCTGAATGACTTCTCACCGAGGACCCCTGTAATCTGGATGTCTATGCCAGGAGGGCTAGCCGAGCCGCTCAGAACTCCCAGACCTTGATGGGCATTTGCCTTGCCGCCTCTGCCCAAGTTCCTTGGCGAGTGAACTTGTTCAAGACCGCTCTCCAGCCTTCCAGACCACTGGGCAGAACCAAGCTGCTAGAATTGCTGCCTGTAGGACACGAGTGTGGAAGCGTGTGGTATTGCCTCGAACATGGCCATCGCATACATAGGCGAATAGTTGGCTCTTTTTTGCTTAGAACCAACTGAATCAATCTTTTGATAGCCTCGACCTTTACCAGGGGCAGGAACATCCATCTTCTGTTCCGTGTCTAATCTCGTGCCGAGATATTCCAACTGCTTTGTAGGTTGAAATGCTGATCTTTCCCCGGTTTAGGACTCAGCCGAACCTCTCGAGGTACTGAACCATGAGGGCTACTACGCATTCCACCAAGGAAGCGAGTGATCTTATGATTAAGAGGTCGTCCAGGTATGCTAGGACCGAGATCCCTTGGATCCTTTAGACTGACTAGAATAGGAGCTAGGACCTTCGTGAATACCCGGGGGCCGTAACCAGCCCGAAGGGGGGCGCCATGAATTGGAAGTGACGCTGTATCACTGCGAAGCGTAAAAACAAAAATATTTGATGTGGCTGAAAGACCTGGTACATGAAGGTAACCATCCTTTATGTCTATAGAAGCCAGATCCTTCTGGAGTGTGGCGGCTGCTGACCAAACGGATTCTATCCGGAAAGAGCGAACCCTTAGGTAAGCATTTAAACCTTTTAGGTCCAAAATTGGTCTGACATTGCCGATGAGCCTTGGTATGACAAACAGATTGGAATAGAAACCTAGCCCCTGTTCTTGGGCTGGTACCTCTACCATTATGCCCTGGTAAAGCAGGTGATCCAATGCTGCCCGCATTGAGGCCTTCCTTGTGGAGGAAATTTTAGAAATTCTAATCTGTAGCCTGCGGCCACAGATGATCGGACCCCCTCTGTCGGGGACCGATCCCCAGAGGCCTGTCCTTGCGATCCATTGTTAAAAGTTTGATCGCGCAGGAGGTCCGTACTGCCTGAAATTTGAGGGCCCTGGAACCGGGGGGAGCTGCCTTTTAAACGCAGGACCCCGGAACTTCTTTTGACTGGTAAAAGGGTACTTTTGCCACTTGAAACAGTCTGAATGTATTTATCCAGATCTTTCCATGAAAGGGCAAACCTGCCAGCAGTCTTTTACATGGGGCTCGGCCGCCCAGTTCTTCAACCATAAGAGCTTTCTCATATGCACTAAAAATAGTGACAACGAGACGCCTGCTGGATGGAGTCTTTTTATAGCCTCTACGGCAAAGCACAGAGCTCTGGGAATATCCAATAACTCCTCTGCCTATTGGGCAGGGATGTCTTAAGCATCTGTTTTGTCTGGTTCTTCAACGCCTGACAAAACTCCACTTGCAGCCACTGCTGGCTGTAGCCAAGGATGCTGGAAAGTGTCTCTAAACGTTTATCGACCGGGACCTTAAACATTTGTATGTTTCCCCTTAGGCCAGTTAATGATTTATTCACCCATGAGATGGCTGCGTCCACAGTTGGGAGCGCCCCCATTCTTAGAAAAATGTCTTTTCCATAGGGTAAATAACAGAAAACCTTCCAGGTGGTCTCCCATCCAGGCACTAACCAGGCCGACCCTGCTTAGCCTCCGAGATCAGACGAGATCGGGCGCTTTCCGGGAGATGTGGCCTCAAGGACCTCACGGGTAGTTGAAAAGCAGTGCCCGAACCGGGACCTGAACCCTGGACCCTCAGACCAAAAGTCCGATGCTCTACCGACTGAGCCATCCGGGCCCCCTTTTAAAGAGCAATTGGTCAGGGGAAAGAGTGCCTGCAAGCACAAATATTTCCTGGCAGACGTGCATAAAGACTACCCTCTCGTCAGCTTTAGGCGGCAAAAAAAATTCTGTCCGGTCGTCCCAATCCTGGAAAAACCAATTCCTCTAACAGAGGATGGACCGGAAAAGCTGCGTTGCTTAAAGGCGCTTTTAAAAGAACCTAAAGAGGATACCGCAGGAACTTGAGGCTCTGGAAATGGCAAATTAAATGCCGAGCGGACCATGTCTGTCAAAGACTGGACCCACAGACTCTCCGTCTGGGAGGCTGAAAACGATTCTTCCGTGGTAGATCCTTCCTCTAGGTTCTGTCCCTTTTGGCGATGGGGATCCAGTCCGCTTTTTGCCAGAAAAAGAGCCAGCGATCATAGCTGTTAACTTTTTTCTCTAGCCCCCCTAGGGTGACGGCTAGCATCTCCTCTGTGATACCACAGGGTTGGGCCGACCTGGGCCAGCCTCAGCACCAGACCCCCTTAATGGCTTATCCAGGGTGACCCCTATAGGAATAACCTGTGGGGAAAGTATTGGCATATGATCAGAACCAGAGGAGGAACCCCTTTGTCTTTGCCTTTTCTTTTTTCTTTTTTTTTTTTGTGTTTTGATCCTGAACCCTTGGAAGACATAATACAAAACCGAGGGACTCCGCTTACAACAACAGACTGTTATAGCCAGGAGTACAAAAAAAAATAAGGTTTAGGGGACAATAGGATCACTAATGCCCAAAAACGGTGGGGCTCAGTATGTTTTCTTTTATAATATTATTCACAACATACAGCCCCACCCCCAACATGTTTGCCAGCATTCAACCTGTTGCCAAGGGGATTTTGGCTTAACAAAAAGTATTGGAGCCGACTCCAGCATGTAGTACCCCTTCTCGCCAGCGGGAGTCACTGTGCTGCCAGCTCTACGTCCTCTCTCTCCAGCTCAGCTTTGAACTGAGCTAAGAACGCGCCTGCTGTGTATAACAGCAATTGAAGGCACGCCCACTCTACACTGCAGTCACGCTCCCCGCCCCCCCCCCCCCCGAACGGCACGAAATTTTTCTATATGCATGCGCGCGTGCACGACTGTCGGGGGGGGGGGGGGTGGGGGGGAGAGCCCAGGAGGAGACACACTCTGGAGCCCAGGAATGCAGGTTGGAGGACGCATCAGGCGGCAGATTTTGAATCCCGGCAAGGTAAGGCTAAAATAGGCCCCTAAGGAGTCCCTTTAGCCTAGAGACAGATCTGTTTTTTTTTTTTTTTTAAAAGATCTTCAACCAGCGAGCAGCAGGTAGCTAGCAAACATACATAGATAGGTAGGGGGATCAAGTGATGGGGGGAAACATTTCAGGGCATCCTGTCCATCAGACATAGTGACCATGGTGCCAATGCAGAGCATACTCAGGCTACCCCCCTTAAGATCTCCCCTGGAGAGCCTGCTGTCGAACCAAGTCCCGCAGGCTCCCCTCTTACCTGCTCCATGCCACAGGACGTTTTGCAAAACGGTCCAATCTTCTCCCATCTCCGTGGGTAGCGTAGTAGACCTTCAGGCCCTGGGGTCCTATGAAGGTACCCACTGTCCTGGACCTATATAGCACCCTGGCAAACAGGAACTTATGGTCTTTACGAACTCCAAGTCCTGGGCCCAGGGTCCAGCCCTCCAAAGAGGAGCATTATAGGCAAAACCCCACGGTTTGGGGCCCGGGTACTGTCCACTTTGGCACTGAGGCTCCTTGGACAGATCCGGTTAGCCCGCCCTTAATCCCAAGGATGTGGAGCAAAGCTATTCCGTGACCAACACCTAAGACACTGGCGAAAAAACTGAGGGACTCCCTCTAGGGGAGGGGGTTATATAGGGAGGGACTTCCTGTTTGTTTGCGATTGCCAGTGTCCACACCTGAAGGTACTCCATATAACCCATATAGTAATGAATATGCCGCTCTGTGTCCCGTGATGTACGAGAAAGAAAAGTAGATTTTTTTGCCATCTAGACACTAAAAGCCTTTCATGCTCCAAATGTCACAAAGTTACTGCTGCACGCACTGACCTTGGGACAGCTTTCTTCAAGTGTTTCTCCCTCATTCGTCTGCATGGGAAAGAAAAAGCGGTGTGCAAAATGGTGCAGAATCACACACAGGTATTGTCTAAAAAAGGAAAGAAAATAAAACCTGTTAAAAATTGCAGAAATTTAAAATTGGGTCCACACAAAGATGTACAGCATTCAGAGTTCAAAATCTTTTTTCAAACTTTTCCAAGCTTTTCCAAAAAGTACAGCGGCATACATCTTACCGCACCTGAGCACTCATAAGCAGTAGAAAACTAAACTAAAAGTAGCACAAACTAAACAAAAAAGAAAAAAACTTTAGCCTAGGTTCACATTGATGCGATTTGGCGTGTCAAAATGGTACTTATTGCTGGCTATAGCACCGTCTAAAATCTGTGCGGTGCCGCACCAATTCCCAAGTGTAGCTTCTGCACTACTTTTGGCGACTTTGGTTTGCGATTTCAATAGACATCTGTGCAGGAACCTGCATTGTAGGGTTGTCCGATACCAGCCTCAGTACCGACACCAAGCAATTTACCTGAGTACTTGTACTCGGGGAAAATGCTCCGATGCTTCACCCGATACCCAACTGTCCCTGTATCCTCCCTCGGTGCTGCTCTCCTCCTCCACGCTCCGTGTCCCCCCTCCGTGCTGCTGCTGTCCTCCATTCTTCTGCACTCCCCCTCCACACTCCGTGCTCTGACACCTTCCATGTCCCCCTTTGAGCTCTGTGTCACTCTCCATATCCTCCTCTGCCCCCTGTCAGGATGGAAAGCAGCAGTAGGAGCCGCTAAACCCGGCTCCTACCTTTTCTGAATGAACAGAGTCAGTGATCACTAACTCTGTTCATTCACATAACTGAAACATTGTAACTTGTGTTTACCATGCTTCAATTTATGAATGGAGAGGAGCCTCTGCCTCCTGTCTATTCATTTTCAGTGCAGCTGAGAAGGACTGGGGAATCTGTGTCCTTAGCCCCGATATCTCACTAAAGCCCCCAACAGGGCAAAAAAAAAAAACACCCACCACACACACACACACTGACACCATCCACCCCCCCCCTCCCCCCCCCCCCCCCCCCCCCCCAAGAAAGCATTGTAGTAAAAAATGCTGACACCGTCACATGAGAGAGAAAGAGAGAAAGAGTCTGCCCTACTAGAAATACGATCTACAATGCAACAACTACAACAAGATAACACCCAGGTAAGAGAAGAGAAATATACTAAAATCACAGAGGATGCCCCACAATCAGGAACCAGAACTAAAAGGAATGGTCTGTACAGACAAAGTGCCCATCAACAGACAGACGGGTGAGACTCATCAACCTCTTAAAATTAACATTCCAAAGCCCAGCAACAGCCAAGACAACTGCAAAAATCCAGAAACTCCAAACAAACCATCAAACCACAAGAACAGGCAACAAAATCCTGAAATTGTCTTAATAATAGACTCAAACGGGAAATACCTTAACACTAAACGGTGTTCCCAGGAACAAGAGTCTCCAAAATTCACTGTTTCACAATTGAACAGGCAACAGGAGTCATCCAACGATCCATATTTCACTAACCCCAAACATATCATCATACACACGGGCACAAACATCCAGGAACAACCGGAAGTTATTGTGGACAAATTATTCCAACTAACAGAGACCGCCCAACAAAAATTTCCACAGTCCAAAGTAATTCTGTCCTCCCTTCTTCCAAGGAGGGACGTGCCAAACAACATAATTGAACAAATCAACGCAGAGCTGGCAGACAAAACCAGGTCAAAGCCTTCCATTCACCTGGCAGAACACCATTCTATAATGACCCAACATCTCTACGACAACAAACATCTGAACAAACAAGGGGTCAGTCACCTGGCAAGAGAATTCAAAGACATTGTTCTTGAGAGAACTCACAACCCTGAACATGGCACAAACCATTCTCAGACAGACAGAATTACAACTGCAAGACACCAAACCTCACCACTAATGCAATACAACAACAATACACCCAGCCAAAGAACTGGACCACGAAGATGGCAAGAATGGAAACCACCCACCTCAAGATGGATATCAAGACAACAGAGAAAAGGAGGAGGAGAAGATAATAACCCTCCTCAGCACATTATGCAATGATGTGACTGAGCTAAAAAAGCAAAAAAAAAAAAAACACAAGACAATAACAACCACCCATAAACTGGTTGATCCCAAGAAATTCACCCATTACAAGGTATATAAACATGCAAACAAAAAAAAAAAAATGACATTAGTAATCAGTAGCTGGAACATTCAGGGTCTGAACGCTTCAGCCTTCGGATCCAAAGTAGATGATCCAGATTTCAAGCAAAGACTATATGAGACGGACATACAAATCCTCCTGGAAACATGGACCAGGGCACAGGATAACCCATTAGTACCTACTGGCTATAGGGAATTCTCTGTCCTGGCACAGAAAGATAAAAACATCAAACAGGGTCGATGTTCAGGAGGAATACTAGTCTGGTACAAGGAGGAGCTACATGGGAACATCAATGCAATCAAAAAAGGAGAGAGCCACATCTGGTTAAGAATAAGCAGCTCCATCCTCACCTCCCAGTCTGACATATACCTGTGTGCAGCATACATTGCCCCAGCAGAGTCTCCATATTTCAGGCCAGACACCTATGAGATCCTACAAAATGAGATCACCCACTTCCAATCCCTGGGACAAGTACTCATATGTGGAGACCTCAATGCCAGGACAGGAAGGGAAAAGGACTATACAAGTTCTGATGGCAATACGTACATACTGGGCCATGCAAATTACGACCAGGAGCCCATACAGAATCAAAGAAACAGCTATGACTGTACAACCAATAAAACTGGAAGAAAACTGCTGAATGTGTGTCGCAGTCTGGGCCTCTACATCCTCAACGGCCGTACCCAGGGATACTCTCTAGGAAGGTACACATTTAGCTCCCATGTAGGCAGCAGTGTGGTAGACTATGCCATCACAGATATGAACCCCACACTCAATGGTTTTACAGTCACCCCACAAACACACCTATCAGACCACAACCAACTACTGCTATACATCAAATCTTCCAGCAAACCATCACCGAAACTCCATCGGAGTCTCTCCGCAACCTGCCACGATCATTTAAATGGTCCAAACATTCTACCACAAAATATAGAGAGGTAACTGACAGAACCGACATTAAAAAAAAAAAAAAAAAAAAGTGAAAACTTCCAAAACACCACCTATGAGATAAGCCCACCAGGTGTGAACCAGGCAGCAAAGGACTTCCATAAAATACTACACACCATCTGAGAAAAAACAACTATAAGAAACCATCCAACAAACAATCCAATAAATGGTTCGACAAAGAATGCAAAGCATTAAGGAACGTCTCCAATAACAAACACAGAGACCCTGACAATGCTGACCCAAGGATAGCCCATAGCACCCCTACAGAAAAAGTACAAACAAACCCTTAAAAAGAAAAAGCAAAACCTCATCTACAAAAACCTGCAACAGCTGGAAGAGGCACTTCAGGAAAATTCTTTCTGGGAAATATGGAATATTGGCTCAGCACCCAGGAAAAACAATCTCCACATCCAAAATGGCGACATCTGGCTCAACTACTTTAAGGACCTCTACAAAAATATCCCAGAGGAGGCTCTAAATGTAGAACAAAAAGACATCATCAAAAGACTTAAGGATCACTAAAGGAATTTTTTTTTTTAGCTAAATAGCTTCCTTTACCTTACTGCAGTACTGGTTTCGTGTCCTTATTGTTGGTTTTTGCTTTGAAGTTGCTGTAATCCTGCTCTGTTCTCCACACTTCCTGCTTGTCTGTTTCCTTATAACCACCATACTGGGAGCTTTCTCACAATGGTTTAAGCTGTCATTACTGTGTGTCTAAAACTTCCCAGAACCAATCAAATTCATTTATAAAAACAAAACACTGCCCTGGATTTGTTTGTTTTTGTTCTGTGTGTCTATTTCTACTTTGCAGAAACATGAAGCCAGTTCAAAAGTGAAACTAACCTGCAGGCACATTATATGATTCATTTTTATCTATTTTTAATCATTTTAAAAAAGAAATCAGTTAACTTTTATGTCTCTATACCCTGTAAAAAGTCATTTCAGCAAAAAAAATGTTTTCCTTTAGTAACCCTTTAATGATATGGAGGAAAAAAAAAGGGAATTTTTAAATACAGCTTACCTGTAAAAATCCTTTTCTTGGAGTACATCACGGGACACAGAGCGGCATATTCATTACTATATGGGTTATATGGAGTACCTTCAGGTGTGGACACTGGCAATCTCAAACAGGAAGTCCCCTCCCTATATAACCCCCTCCCCTAGAGGGAGTCCCTCAGTTTTGTAGCAAGCAGTATGCCTCCCAAAATGTTTCCCCAAAAGAGGGGTGGGAGCTCTGTGTCCCGTGATGTACTCCAAGAAAAGGATTTTACAGGTAAGCTGTATTTAAAAATCCCTTTTTCTTTCTCGTACATCACGGGACACAGAGCGGCATATTCATTACTATATGGGATGTCCGAAAGCAATGCTTTAATGAGGGGAGGGAGACATCTTCCAAAGAAGGATTCAATTTAGAGGTATACTCAAATAATAATAATTCCAACTTAGTCAAGAAAAAACTTTTTTTTTTTTTTTTTTTTTTTTTTTTACAACCAAGGGTGCTTCTGATCCCGAGGATCTTAAACTGCAGCCTGTAGTACTGCCTGTCCAAAGGCAGAATCTGCATTCCTTCTCACGTCTAGTTGATAAAACTTTGCAAACGTGTGGACTGATGACCACGTCGCTGCCTTGCATATCTGAGCCATAGAGATCTGATGGTGTGCTGCCCAGGAGGCGCCCATGGCCCTGGTAGAATGGGCCTTTACCGACAAAGGAGGAGGCAACCTCTTCAAACCGTAGGCTTGAATGATTAATTGTCTAATCCATCTCGAGATGGTGGATTTTGCAGCTGCCTGCCCCTTCTTGGGGCCATCTGGTAGAACGAATAACACATCTGTCTTCCGGATCTTTTCTGTAGCTTTAAGATAGGCCTTCATGGCCCGGACAATATCCAAGGTATGCAGCAACCCCTCCTTTCTAGATGTGGGTTTTGGAAAGAAGGATGGAAGTACCAAATCCTGGTTCAAGTGAAAATTGGATATAACCTTCGGTAGAAAGGAAGGATGGGGCCGGAGAACTGCCCTGTCCTTATGTAGAATGAGATATGGTTCCTTACACGATAAGGCTGCTAACTCTGACACTCTCCTGGCCGAAACTATGGCGACCAAGAAAACCAACTTTCTTGTCAGTAAGACTAAAGGAATCTCAGCTCTTGTCAGTAAGACTAAAGGAATCTCAGCCAACGGCTCAAAGGGTTGTTTCTGTAGAGTGGACAGGACAAGATTTAAGTCCCATGGACAAATTGGTGACTTGACAGGAGGATTAATACGCAAGACCCCCTGTAAGAAGGTCTTTACCAGCGAGTGGGTGGCCAGCGGCCTCTGAAACCACACTGACAGAGCTGAGATCTGTCCCTTGATTGTGCTTAGTGCCAGGCCTTTATCCACTCCTAGCTGGAGAAAATTTAACACCCTATCAATAGTATATTTGCGGGAATTCCATCTTTTGGATTCACACCAGCCTACGTAGTTCCTCCACACCCTGTAATAAATCACCCTGGAGACCGGCTTTCTAGCCCTAATCAGGGTAGGAATTACCTGCCTAGACAGACCTCTACCCCTGAGAATCAGGGATTCAGCCTCCAGGCCGTCAAATTTAGACGCTGTAATGTAGGGTGGAGGATCGGGCCTTGTGAGAGTAGGTCTGGTTGTAGAGGAAGAGTCCAAGGGTCTCCCACTGCCATCTTCAGGACTAGTGAGTACCAAGTCCTCCGGGGCCAAGCCGGAGCCACTAGAATGACTGGCTTGTGCTCCACTCTGATCCTGCGCAACAGGCGAGGGAGTAACTGTAGCGGAGGGAATGCATATAGAAGTTTGAATTGATGCCAAGGGCAAACCAACGCATCGGTTCCGCAGGCCATAGGATCCCTCGCTCGAGACACGAACCTGTCTAGTTTCTTGTTGAACCTGGATGCCATTATATCTACGTCCGGCATTCCCCACCTCTGACAGATTGTCTGAAAGACCTGGGGATGCAGAGACCACTCCCCTGGCAACAGACTCTGGCGACTTAAGAAGTCTGCCTGCAGGTTGTCCACTCCGGGAATGAATATCGCCGAAATGCAGGGTACATGAACCTCTGCCCACTGAAAAATCAAGCTCACCTCCCTCTGAGCGGCCTGACTCCTGGTTCCCCCTTGGTGGTTTATGTATGCCACCGCCGTGGCATTGTCTGACTGGATTCTCACCAGGAACCCCTTTAATCTGGAGGTCCATGCCAGAAGGGCTAGGCGAGCAGCTCTGATCTCCAAGATATTGATGGGGAGCTGCCTCACTGCTTTCACCCAAGTTCCCTGGCGAGAGAACCCCTCGAAGACCGCCCCCCAGCCTGCCAGGCTGGCGTCTGTGGTAACTACCTTCCAGACAACAGGGCTGAGGATTTTCCCTTTAGAAGATTCTGGGGGTTCAACCACCAGGCCAGGCTTTGCCGGACCCTTGATGATAGCGTCAAAGGGGACTCTAAGGCATGTGCCCTCTTGCCCCAGGCTGCTAGAATGGCTGCCTGTAGGACGCGAGTGTGGATCTGAGCGTATGGTACTGCCTCGAACGTGGCCACTAGCTTGCCTAGTACTCGCATACACAGGCGAATAGTTGTTTTTTTCTTGTTTAGAACCAACTGAACCAACCCCTTGATAGCCTCGATCTTTACAAGGGGCAGGAACACCCTTTGCTGTTCTGTGTCTACCCTCATGCCGAGGTATTCCAACTGCTTTGTAGGCTGGAACACTGACTTTTCCCGGTTTAGGACCCAGCCGAATCCTTCGAGGTACCGAACCGTGAGGTTTACTGCCTGTTGCAGACCCGGCCGTGAGTGATCTATGATTAAAAGGTCGTCCAAGTATGCTAGGACTGTGACCCCTTGGATCCTTAAATTGGCCAGAACTGGGGCTAGGATCTTCGTGAATACCCGGGGGGCCGTGGCCAGCCCGAAGGGGAGCGCCCTGAATTGGAAGTGTCGCTGCCCCACCGCGAAGCGTAAAAATCTTTGATGCGACTGAAAGATTGGTACATGAAGGTAAGCATCCTTTATGTCTATGGAGGCCAGAAAATCGTCCCTCTGAAGCGCGGCGGCTGCTGACCGGATGGATTCCATCCGGAAGGAACGAACCCTTAGGTAACCGTTTAACCTCTTTAGGTCCAAGATTGGCCTGACATCGCCGTTGGGCTTTGGTATGACAAAGAGATTGGAATAGAAACCTAGCCCTTGCTCTTGGGCTGGCACCTCTATTATTACGTCCTGGCAAAGCAGGTGATCCAAAGCTGCCAGCAATGAGGCCTTCCTTGCTGGATCCTTTGGTAGCCTTGATTCTTGAAAATGAGGCGGAGGACACCTTAGAAACTCCAGTCTGTAGCCTGTGGTTACAGACGCCCGGACCCATTTGTCGGGGATCTTGGCTTCCCAAACTTCTGAGAAGAAACGAAGCCTTCCCCCCACCCGCGAGAGTGGGGGCGCCCCTTCATAAGGCAGACTTAGGGGCTGTCTTTGTCAGCTTGCGATACCATGGCCTCTTACCCCCAGGGGCCTGTCCCTGCGATCTACTGTTAACGTTGGATCGTGCAGGCGGCCGTCGATACTGCCTGGAATTTGAGGGCCCCGAGACAGGAAAGAGCTGCCTTTTAAATGTAGGACCCCGGAATGTCTTTTTGACCGGTAAAAGGGTACTCTTGCCACTTGAAATAGTCTGAATATATTTATCCAGATCCTCTCCGAAGAGTCGTCCTCCATGGAAGGGAAACCCTGCCAGAAGCTTTTTGCATGGGGGCTCCGCCGTCCAGTTCTTCAACCATAAGAGCCTTCTCATGTGCACCAAAAATAGTGATAAACGAGAGGCCTGCTGGATGGAATCTTTTATAGCATCTACAGCAGAACACAGAGCTCTGGGAATGTCAGAAAACTCTTCTGCTTGTTGGGTAGGCATGTCCTTTAACATTTCTTTTGTCTGGTCTTTTAACGCCTGACAAACTCCAATTGCAGCCACAGCTGGCTGTACCACTGCTCCTGCCGTAGCAAAGGATGCTTTTAAAAGTGTCTAACCGTTTATCAACCGGATCTTTAAACATATGTATGTTTTCCACCGGGCAAGTTAGTGATTTATTCACACATGAGATGGCTGCATCCACTACTGGGAGCCTCCACCTCTTGGAGAATTTTTCCTCCATGGGGTAAATGACCGCAAATCTTTTCGGTGGCAGAAAAATCCTGTCCGGCCGTACCCAATCCCGAAAGATCAATTCCTCCAAGAGAGGATGGACCGGAAAAACTGCGTTGCTTAACGGAGCTTTCAAAGAGCCCAGAGAGGATACCGGAGGAACCTGAGGCTCTGGCAATGGTATACTAAATGCCGAGCGGACCATGTCCGTCAAAGACTGTACCCACAGTCTCTGTCTGGGAGTCTGAAAAAGGTTCCTCAGAGGCAGATCCCTCAATCCCTGAACCCTCTTGGTTCAGGTCTAGTTGATCCTCCTGTGATTCCAATTCCTCTGGAGAGAGAATCTCAGCATCTGAGGATACACCTCTTGGTGATGGGGATCTAACCCGTTTCTTACCAGGAATAGCTCTAGCGATCAATGCTGCTATTCTCTCTTCTAGCCCCCCTAGGGATACGGCTAGCATCTCCTCTGTGATAAACACAGGGCTGGGCTGATCTGGGCCAGCCTCCGCACCAGATCCCCCTAATGGCTCATCCAAGGCGCCCTTTATGTTAATAAGTTGCGGGGAAAGTATCGGCATATCATCAGAATCAGAGGGGGAACCCCTTTGTTTGTTTTTTTTTGGTCTTTTTTGTACCCTTTGACCCCGAACCTTTGAAGGCCATAATACAAAATCGAGGGACTCCGCCAACAACAGACTGTAGTGGCCAGGAGTACAAAACCAGAGCTTAGGGGACAATAGATCACTAATGCCCAAAAACTGATGGGGCCCCGTATGTTTTTCTTTTTTTTTTTTAATATATATATATATATATATATATATATATATATATATATATATATATATATATATATATATATATATATATATATATATATATATATATATATATATATATATTTTTTTTTTTTTTTTTTTTTTTTTTTTAAACATACAGTGACCCCAAACTTAGTTTGCCAGCCTCCAACCTGCTGCAAAAAGGGGAATTTTTTGGCTTAACAAAAAAGGCATTGGAACAAAGTCCAGCATGTACTACCCCTCTTCCGCCACCGGGAGTCACTGTTCTGCCGCTCTGCGTCCTCTCCTTCTGAAATCAGCCTCAGACTGAGCACTGACAATGCCTGCTGATCTATAACAGCACAAGACGCGCCCCTGTATGACGCCGCAGGCACGCCCCCCCCCCGCCCTCCTCTCTGAATGGCGCGAAAAAACGTCTATAAGACGTGCGCGCGCGCGTATGCCGGAACAGGAGGAACATGGAGGAGCCGCGCTGCTGGAGACCCAGGACTGCAGTATCAGGCGGCAGATTCAAACCCCCGGCCAGGTAGGACTCTCCAAAAGGCCCCATAGGGATCCTTACTAGTCCTAGGAAGAAAGCAGCAGGTTAGCTAGCAACACATTCTTAGACAGGGGAACCTAGTGATGGGGGAAAAAAGGGGTCATCCTGTCTTTCTCAGACATAGTGAGCAAGGTTGCCAATGCAGAGCATACTTAGGCTATCCCCCCTTTTAGGTTACCCCGGAGAGCCTGCTGTCGAACCAAGTCCCGCAGGCTCCCCCTTACCTGCTCCATGCTGCAGGATGTTTGTCAAGCAAAACGATCCAATCTTCTCCCATCTCCGTGGGTAGCGTAGTAGACCTTCAGGCCCTGGGGTCCTATGAAGGTACCCACTGTCCTGGACCTATATAGCACCCTGGCAAACAGGCACTTATGGTTTTTACAAACTCCAAGTCCTGGGCCCAGGGTCCAGCCCTCCAAAGAGGAGCATTATAGGCAAAACCCCACGGTTTGGGGCCCGGGTACTGTCCACTTTGGCACTGAGGCTCCTTGGACAGATCCGGTTAGCCCGCCCTTAATCCCAAGGATGTGGAGCAAAGCTATTCCGTGACCAACACCTAAGACACTGGCGAAAAAACTGAGGGACTCCCTCTAGGGGAGGGGGTTATATAGGGAGGGGACTTCCTGTTTGAGATTGCCAGTGTCCACACCTGAAGGTACTCCATATAACCCATATAGTAATGAATATGCCGCTCTGTGTCCCGTGATGTACGAGAAAGAAATTAAGGACTTCCAGAACCCCCTAGATGTACCGATTACACCACAAGAAATTGGAGAGAAAATCCAAAACCTGCAAACCAAAAAATCCAGTGGGATGGATGGAATCCTGCCAGAGATGATTAAACACGGCTCCCCAGAGGTACACACTGCAATGTGTAAACTGTTCAATCTGGTCCCGAGTGCTGGTTACTAGTACTACCCTACAGTATGGAACCAAGGCCTCATAACACCCATCCATAAGAGTGGAGACCACTACGATCCAGCCAACTACAGGGGGATATGTGTCAGCAGCACACTAGGGAAACTATTCAACAGTATCCTCAACAAATGGATCCTCAACTTCCTGACAAAACACAATGTCCCTCAGCAGAAGTCAGACAGGGTTCATGCCAAACCATCGCACTACGGACCACATCTACACCCTACACAGCCTCATCAAGAACCACGTCCACCAAACAAAACATGGGAAGATATTCGCCTGCTTTGTGGACTTTAAGAAGGCATTTGATTCAGTGTGGCACCCAGGCCTGTTCCTCAAAACTATTGGAGAGTGGAATAGGAGGGAAAACATATGATGTCATCAAGAGTAACTGAGAACAGCTGCAGTGTAAGGTGAACGGGAAAAGAACGGAACACTTCCGGCAGGCCCGAGGGAGTCAGACAGGGCTGCAGCCCAAGTCCAACCCTCTTCAACATCTATATCAATGAACTGGCTGCGGCTCTAGAATCCTCCCCAGCACCAGGACTGACTCTACATGACACCGAGGTGAAGTTCCTGCTGTATGCAGATACCTCCTGCTTCTGTCACCAACAGAGAAAGGCCTACAAGACAGCCTGGAAGTGCTGGAGAAATACAGTGCCACGTGGGCACTAGCAATCAATTCGAGCAAAACAAAAACCATGGTGTTCCAAAAGAAAAATACAAAAACCAAGAGCCCTTCCTTTACAATAAACAACTGCACTGTGGATGAAACCAACAGCTACACATACCTCGGCCTAGACATCACCCAATCAGGAAGTTTCAAGCCAGCCATAGAGGCACTAAAAGACAAGGCATGCAGAGCCTACTATGCCATCAGGAGACCGTCCACCCGTGAGAGTCTGGCTCAGAATATTCGATAGTGTCATCGCCCCAATTCTTCTTTATGGCAGTGAAGTTTGGGGTCCTGTCACCTACCCAGACCAATCCAAATGGGACACCAGTCCAACAGAAATATTCCATCTGGAATTCTGCAAGCATCTCCTCCAAGTCCATCGGAGCACCTCCAACAGTGCCTGCCGGTCCGAGCTGGGCAGATTTCCCTTACTTCTTACAGTACAGAAGAGGGCGCCATCATACTGGGACCACCTACAAAACAGCAGTCCCAACTCATACCACCATAAAGCCTTACTGGACAGTAAGAACCAGTCCAAGCCGTGTGGCCTGCAACAACTCATCAACACCTTGTCTGTCCCAAACTCCCAACAATTCGGCCTGACAAAATCTCACATAAAAAACATAATGGATAACTCCAAAGAAAAACATGTTGGAGAATGGAGATACAAAATAAACTCCAAGAAACTAACAATTTACCAGTCACTGCAGAGAGACTACAAACTGGCCCTGTACCTGGAGGTGCTACAAGACCCCAAAGACAGACAGACAGACAGACAGACAGCCCACAGCCTGGAAATGGAATTAGGATGGCACAGACAAACCTACAAGCCCAGGGAGAGGAGACTGTGCCAGCAATGTGACCAGGGGGTCCCAGAGGATGAGGAACACTTCCTGCTACATTGCCCAAGTACTCATCAGGGAGGGACACTCACTTCCAGAGACTCTCCGCTCTCATCCAACTTCGACTCTACAGAAGAGAAGAGGAAACTCCAATTTCTACTGGGAGAGGAAGAACCAATGGTGAAGATAGCTGCCCAATATGTGACAGCGTGTCACCGACAGAGGGACATGAGAAACTGAGGACTTAATCCGAGAGAGAGAGAGAAAGAGAAAAAGAGAAAAAGAGAAAGAAAAAAGAGAAAGAAAAAGAGAAAAAGAGAATCAACAACAGTATACAACTGCGAATAAAGTTTGAAGACACATATTCTAAAAATTACATCACATGTGCATTAGGTGCAAACAAAAAGTTCATATTAAGCTGGATTACATAAAAAAGTCTCATGGAAGAAGAGAGTGTTTGGAAATGACGATCATGCACCTGAAGGCGTGACACCCATCAGCATAACAAAAATGGAGGCTTACCAAAAAGCCAGCGACAGATAGCGCTTGGTTGGAGCTCTGATCGACTGAGAAAAAAGTCCAGGAGGTTCCTCTCCTATGGACATGGATGGTATACACCGGGAGGTTCCCAGCAACTCAGGATGCAAGATGCAGTGTAGGAAGCCTTGATATCAGGGTATCTCTGATGTCGTTTATGATGAAACGATCGTCGGGATAGCTACATCCTGCTGCTGCACTTGTGTGATCGCTACTTGAAACTCATAAGGATTTTATCTGTTAATTGTGACATGATCATAGCTTGGACTTTTATGCAAGTCTACTGCTTCATAAACCAGATGTTGAGACAGTATCACACCATGTGGCATCCTTTTGTTTCCTAAAAATTCTGATGTCGAGGCTTCCTACACTGCATCCCGAGTTGCGGTGAACCTCCCGGTGTATACCATCTACGCCCATATGAGATGAACGTCCAGACTTCTCTCAGCGAATCAGAGATCCAGCCAAGCACTGTGTGACCTCCGAGTAAGAGGGGTCCTGGCTTTCCAGATCGTGTCACGTCTTTGGGTGTCATTTCCAAACACTCTTCTTCCATGAGAGAGACTTTCTTTGATGGAATCCAGCTTTATATGAACTTTGTTTGCACAATTGTTTTCACATGCGATGTAATTTGGCATTTGTGTCCTTAAACTTTTTTCACAATTATTGAATATCCCTCACAGCGAAAGGGATGCCGATTCTCGGGATCACTGTGTGATCTACCCAATCCACAGTATTAGTGGCTGGCATCATTACCGTGACGCCTCCCATCCTTCATACGTACCCACTACCGTTGAGGATGTTTCTCCAACTCAACATATGTTTTCAGCACATGTTTAAGCTGGGCCCCCATCCTTGGGGCACCTTCTATGAATCACCATCCTTCTTTGCATTAGATCCATCCCCATGTTCTTGCCCTCTGGCCTCCACATGGGACCTCGTTCGGTGATTCTCCTCTGCGGGATACATCTAGACATACTTCTGACGAAGCGGTCAATACCGCGAAACCGGTCAAGATTGTCATGACCCCCAACGCATTATTTTGTTCCCCACCGGGATTATTATACTGGCGTTATGTATGGTCGTCACCATTTTAAGCTCTGTATTGTGTTTTTTCTTCTGTGTATTTAATAAAACTATTTTACCCTTATTTAGTAATCTTGTTATCCAATTCTACATGTACCGCAATAGTCCAACTGTGCCCCCCCCCCCTTTTTTGTTTGGTCCTAGGTTTGGGGACCTTAGACCCAATGTTTCTATATCGAACTTCCAGGATGATGGTACTTTTTATTTCTATATCTATCTATAACTATCCTAGAGGCTCTACTTTAAGTCGTACTAATATGAATGGTTGTCAGTGGAAATCATGGGAAACTACTTGTCATGCTACTCTGCAGTGGGACAAGTTGTACAAGTGTGAAAGGGGCCTTAGCCATTTCTTACCCAATGTATATAAAAACATTCTTGTCAGGAAGTATTGATATCAACATCATGACTGTCGCTACATCCTGATATTCTTTTTTAGGCAACCATTCTCAGTCTACAAGGTAAAAGTGATCTAAGCTGCCGCCTGATCTCTTTTACAATCAGCAGAAGGGGCTCCCCCACCACAGAGCACAGTTACCAGTTGGAAGCACTAGACAGGGCGAGATGAACTTCTGTTGTCCACCTCACTGTGATGTCAGAAATTTGGTCACTTCTGGTTTGGGTTTTCAAACCAATCTCAGGCCCCTTTCACACTTGTGCGACTTGTCTTGCAACTTGGGACTGCAAAGTCGCATGACAAGTCATACCCCATGATATCCAATGAGTACCATTCATATCTGTGCGACTTCAAAGTAGTCCCTGTGCTACTTTGGTCCGACTTTGATGCGAGTTGAGAATCATAGACCTCAAGTTTACACATGCATTCCCTGAAATGGCGGCAAAAATCGTCTGTTAAGTTGTGGCAGTGTGAAGGGGGCCCAATTTTTGAAGAGATGGCATTATGGATCGCGAATCACTCCATAAAAGGGGAACGGTCATACAGTTATAAGGCAGCAAGGCGGCTTGGCTGCACGAAATCACGTAATTTGGCATTTCAGCCATTAGGGGCGCATGCGTGCTGCTGGAGGCGCTCGTCCCTGGTGCCGACGCGCGTGCCTGGCGGGCGCGATCACCGTGGGGCGATCGCTCGTTACAGAGCGAGAACCGGGAGCTGTGTGTGTGTGTGTGTATAAAGACACAGCTCCCAGTCCTGTCAGGGGGAGAAATGACTGTTCATCTGTCATACAATGTATGAACAGGGATCTGTCATCTCCCTTAGTCAGTCCCACCCCTCCCTTCAGTTAGAACACACCTAGGGAACATAATGAACCCCTTCCTTGCCCCCTAGTGCTAACCCCTTCCATGCCAGTGACATTTTTACAGTAATCAATGCATTTTTATAGCACTGATCGCTATAAAAATGCAAATGGTCACAAAAATGTGTCAAAATTGTTCGCCATAAGGTCGCAGTACCAAATTTAAATATATATATTTTCTCTATAAAAAAAAAAAAAAATAGTTAGACTTACCAGTGACGGTATTACTAAGAGCTTTTCAGGACAACCCTGGAGAGAGTGCAGCTCCGCCTCGTTTTAGGAAACACGTGATCTTTAAAATCCCTCCTCTTCCACCATGGCCTCAGTTATTTGTGGACTCGACAACTGGAAAATAAAAGCACAGAGAACCACAGCAAACCATGATAGATATTTAAAACATACTACTTATTCAAATACCTAGGAGGGAAAATAGGGGTTGTCCTGAAAGGCTCTTAGAAATACCGTCACCGGTAAATCTAACTATATTTTTCCCAAATCGCCTTTCAGGACAACCCTGGAGAGGATAACCGAGTAACTTACCCTAGGGTGGGACTACTGCTTGCAGTACCTTCCTGCCGAAGGCTTGCTCTGCAGCAGACAGCAAATCTAGCCTGTAATGCCGAAGAAAGGTAGAATAGCTGGACCATGTAGCTGCCTTACAGATTTGGTCAGGCGTGGCACCGGCCCTTTCGGCCCAGGAAACTGCCGTAGATCTTGTTGAATGGGCAGCAACACCTGTAGGAGGCACTTTTCCCTTGGCTTGATAACTCTCCGTAATAGCTTGTTTAAGCTATCTGCCTAATGTGCTCTTGGAAGCCTTCTCCCCTTTACGTGGCCCCGTGAATATAAAGAACAGGGCATTTGATTTCCTAAATTCTTTGGTGACAGAGAGGTACTGAAGCAAACATCTTTTTACGTCCAGAGTATGGAAGGCGTCTTCCCCTGCATTAGAGGGAACTGAAGAGAATGTAGGGAGGATTATTTCCTGAGACCTGTGAAAGGTTGAAGAGACCTTTGGTAAAGCCTGGATCTGTTCAGAGGATTATTCTGTCTGGAAAGATTCTCAAAAAAGGCTCTGTGACAGCTAACGCTTGGAGCTCGCTGACCCTTCTTGCCGTAGTGATGGCCACCAAAAAAATTGTTTTAAGAACTAAACTTTTCAAAGAAATGTCCTCTATGGGCCCAAATGGAGATCCTGTGAGACCCTGTAACACAATGGATAAATCCCAACTGGGAAAGGTTTTGAGGGCTACCGGCCTACTTCGAACCAGTGCCTTAAAAAAAAAAAAAATCTTGAAATTAAACTTTAAATAAGGGTTTTTCTAGGTAAACTGAAAGTGCCGCTACCTGCGTTTTAAGGGTGCTGACTGCTAACCCTTTTTCCATTCCAGCATGCAGAAATTCTAAAACAGAAGTGACGTTATTAACCAGGAAATTCTTGGATGAACACCAAGAATTGCATTTTTTCCAAACTTTTAGGTAAATTGCCCTGGTTACCCCTTTTCCGCTATCCAGTAAAGTCTTTACCACCTTATCAGAAAGCCCCTTTGCCCTTAAGAGATCTTCTTCAGATACCAGGCTATTAAGTGTAGACGTTCCACTTCCGGATGGTTCACAGGACCTTGTGACAGAAGGTCTTTCCTGAGAGGTAGCTTCAACGGTGGTTTTGTGGCTAAATTTTGATCAGACTGGTCCTTTCTTCCCTGAACTTTCTTAGCACTAGCTGTATTAATGCAAAGGGGGGGGAAGGCGTAGCACAGTTGGAAATGCCACTGCTGGGCCAGTGCGTCTATGGCCAATGCCTGATCTTCTCTGTGAAGGGAGAAGAATCTCAGAAGTTTCACGTTCTGCTGGCAAACAAGTCTATCTGCGGTTGTCCCCATTCCTGAGTGATGGCTGTGAAAACTTCTTGATTTAAGCTCACTCTGCTTCCACTATGCACCTTCTGCTTAGTAGGTCCGCTAATAGGTTCTGAGACCCTTTTAGATGAACCGCTGACAGGGATGCCACGTTTAGCTCTGCCCAAGATAGAAGTTGATTGGCTAGCTGCATGAGGTCCCTGCTCCTGGTCCCCCCCTGCTTGAGGACATAGGCCACTGCTGTGGTATTGTCCGAAAGAACTTGGATGTGGCGGCCCTTCACTATCTGTTGAAAGGCCAGGAGTCCCAGGAATATGGCCTTCAACTCCCTCCAGTTCGAGGATTTCCTGGCTTCCGGTTTTGACCAGGTGCCTTGAGCAGTCTGCCCGTCTAGATGGGCTCCCCAGCCCCAGGAACTTGCGCCCGTTGTTAGGCGTTTTTCTACTGGAAACACCCAAGGAAGACCTCTTGTCAAATTGTCTGAGTTCCTCCACCACCAAAGTGCTCTTTTTACTTTTGATGTCAATCTGAAGTGTTTTTTCTAGAGATTCTTGGTGTGACCAGGATTGAAGAATGTTCAATTGAAGGGGACGAGAATGTAACCTTGCCCATTGGACTGCCGGGATTGAGGCTGTGAGCAGACCCTGTACTGCCATGGCTGACCAGACTGATACCCAGAGGTTTGTCTGAACTTGGGCTACTGCGACTAAAACCTTCTCTATTTTTTCCTGGGGTAAAAAGACCTTCTGAAGGACCGAGTTTATGGTATAGCCCAGAAACTTTGTCTCTTGAGTTGGAACTAGATTTGATTTCTCCAGGTTTAGTAACCAGCCTAGACTTCTGAGATGAACCTGCGAGACCTGAAGATTCGTCGCAACTTGATCCCGGGAGTCTGCGAAGAAGAGCAGGTCGTCCAGGTATGGAACGACTGCAATCCCTTTCAGCTTCAGGGGTTCCAATGCCTCCGCCATGATCTTTGTAAAGATCCTGGGGGAGGAGGAAAGACCGAAGAGAAGGGCCCTGAACTGAAGATGCCAGACAGTGGGCCCTAGGTTCACTGCCAGGCGGAGAAACTGTTGGGATGCTAGGGCAATCGGAACGTGTAGGTAGGCATCCCTGAGGTCTAGGGATGCCATGAAGCAGGCAGGGGTCAGCAGTTTTGTTATGGAGTAGATGGTGTCCATACGAAAATGTTTGTATCTGATCGATTTGTTCAGAATTTTCAGGTTTAAAATCAGGCGGAATTTGATTTTTCTTTGTCCCGGGGGACATTCTGAAATCTCCAGACTGTACCCTTCTGTGATGATTCTTTCCACAAAAGGACTTATGGGCATCTGAGTCCACTGTGGGAGAAAAGCAGCTAACCTTCCTCCTACTGGAGTCAGCTTGTCACTTACTTTTGGTATTTTGATCTGAGGGAGATTTGAAAAGGATACTTCCTCTACCTCTTTGGGAACCCCAACGCTTTTTATTTTCTTCCTTATTTTTATAGGGCTGCTGAAAAGGACAAAAATTCTTTTTTGGGTTCTGACCCTTTTTAGGGGGGGGGGGGGGGGGGGGGCGCTTTCTTTTTATCTGCCGTTCTGTCCAGCACCTTCTCTAGATCCTGACCGAACAGCAGATCCCCTGAGAATGGTAACCCACATAGCTTGACTTTAGATGTAGTGTATCTCCTGACCAGGTTTTTAACCAAACCGCACGCCTGGTTAAGTTTATCAAAGCTGCTGACCTTGCCGCCATTTTAATAGATTCGGCAGATGCATCTGCCATATATATGACAGCTTTCAAAATTAAGGGGAAAGACTCCAAGAGATCCTTTCTTGGAGTACCTGCCTCAACGTGACTTTTTAGTTTTTCAACCCAACACTCAAGATTGCGGGCGACCACTGTGGCGGCCATGGCCGGTTTTAAACTAGTTGAAGTGGAATCCCAGGCCTTCTTTAATAGGGAATCGGCCTTGTCCATGGCGTCTCTCAGAACCCCCATATCCTCAAAGGCTAGTTCTGTACGACGTGACACCTGTGAAAAAACTGCATCAACCTTTGGCTTTTTATTCCACACCTGTGTGTCACCGTCTTCAAAAGGAAACCTTTTCATGGTTTTGGAAAAGAAGGGGGCCCGCTTGGGGTCTTTCCATTCCTTTTTAATTGTGTTCGAAAGGACTTTATGGACCAGGAAAACTCTGTGTTTGGACTCATCCAGACCTTGATACATCTTATCATGTATGGAGAGTTGAACTTTCTCCTCCTGGATCTCCAGGGTAGTGTATATTGCTTGAAGTATATCCTCAACCTCTTCTAAGGATAATTTAAATTTAGAGCTTCTTCTACTATCCTCTTCCTCCTCCTCATCCGAATCCCTGATGGAGGGGAGAGTACTAGTCCCTTCGTCCCCCGAGTCCCCTTCCGTTTGCCTAGGCACAGAGACTTTGGGGCTAGGTGGTGGTTGAGGCTCCCCTTGGTTTGTGGGGCCTTGTAGGAGAAGATCCTTCACTGAACCTAATGAACTTGCCAGTTCCTGTACGGAGGAGAATAAATCCTTGTACTGCTGTGAGGTTTTTTCTTCTACCAGATTCTTGATGCAAGACCTGCACATAGCCTTTTGCCAAGAGTCCCTCAAGGGATTCTTGCAAGATGGACATTTTCTGGGTGTATCTAAGTGCCTAGATTTGCTAACAGATTTTTCCTGCAACGAGAAGATGAGAAAGATACCCATATGTATTACTTCCTTCATCCCCCCCCTTTTTTTTTTTTGACACCCTAAGTGAAATAAACCTTCACCAGAAAGGGACTAAAATAAAGTGTAAGCTTAAAGCACCACCACCTTTTACGGTTATTCAGACTAAGACCGTTCCCACCTAGTCTGGAAACCACAGGCTCCCTCAGGGAGGAACAAACCCAAAAACGGACCCACTAAAGTAAGAACAAGGCATCGCTGTACCTGACTTACCTGGGCCTGACCGGTGCTTGCAGCGCCTGTCTCCGCTGCCGCTGACTGTCTCTCCTCCATCGTGTAGAGCGCAGCAAGGGAAAGACGCCCTTTTTCAAATATTCCCAGCCTCACGCGTCATCGTGGGCCGGAAGAGGAGCACCGGTCATGTGACCTGTCCCTCAGACGCTGCGTTCCAGGCGCCGGGAACCTGACGGCGCAACGCCCCCCAGGAAGTAGCGTCTCCGTGCGCGCCACACTCGCCGGCCGGGACCCAGAGCCGACATGCAGCACTACACCAACCCACGGAGATAACCGCTCGGCCCCCGGGCCAAACCACAGACTCTGGGCACACAGACACTACCTCCCAGGGAGCCAGAAACTCCACCGAGTAGGAACGCCGGGGGACTCCTGAACACAGTCCCTCCCCGTAGAGGTGGGCCAGGATGGTCGCAGCACCTCCAGCTGAAAAACTAGGAGGTAAGCCTATCCCCTCCGCCCTGGAGAGAGTACAGCTCCCTGGTTCCTCACGATGCTTCCACCATGGCGGCGGAAACACAATAACTGAGGCCATGGTGGAAGAGGAGAGATTTTAAAGATCACATGTGTTTCCTAAAAAGAGGCGGAGCTGCTAATAAAAATGCCATAAAACTATCCCCTAGTTTGTAAACGCTATAACTGTTGCGCAAACCAACCGCTTATTACGATTTTTTTTTTTTTTTTTTTTACGAAAAATATGTAGAATACATAAATCGGCCTAAACTGAGGAAAATAGTTTATTTTTGGGGGAATATTACAGCAAAAAATAAAATAAAACATTTCAAAACTTTTCCTCTATTTTTGTTTATGAAATACCACCAAAAGAAAGCTCTATTTGTGGGACAAAAAGGAATTTTGTTGGGAGCCAAGTCGCATGGCCGCACAATTGTCAGTTAAAGCGACGCTGTGCCGAATCGCAAAAAGTGGCCCGTCATTAAACCAGCAAAATGGTCCGGGGCTAAAGTGGTTAAAAGCATCGCCTATGGATATGTTTTTATGGTACTGTAGTTTGTGGCTGCTCCACAGGGAATTTTTGAAGTGTGACCTGTTCAACATATTTATTCTGTAGAATTTTACTAAATATATCCGGTGACATTAAAGATTGCAATTTTGACCATTTAATTATTTTGCTTTCAGAAAAAAGGGATTTTTAAATACAGCTTACCTGTAAAATCCTTTTCTTGGAGTACATCACGGGACACAGAGCGGCATATTCATTACTATATGGGTTATATGGAGTACCTTCAGGTGTGGACACTGGCAATCTCAAACAACAGGAAGTCCCTCCCTATATAACCCCCTCCCCTAGAGGGAGTCCCTCAGTTTTGTAGCAAGCAGTATGCCTCCCAAAATGTTCCCAAAAAGAGGGGTGGGAGCTCTGTGTCCCGTGATGTACTCCAAGAAAAGGATTTTACAGGTAAGCTGTATTTAAAAAATCCCTTTTTCTTTCTCGTACATCACGGGACACAGAGCGGCATATTCATTACTATATGGGATGTCCGAAAGCAATGCTTTAATGAGGGGAGGGAGACATCTTCCAAAGAAGGATTTAATTTAGAGGTATACTCAAATACTAGTAAATCCAACTTAAACGAGAAATGTAAATCTCAAATCAAATCAAGGGAGCCCCCTCATATCCTGAGGAGCTTGAATCGCGGCCTGTAGTACTGACTGCCCAAAGGCTGTGTCCGCATTCCTTCTTACGTCCAATTGATAAAATTTTGTAAACGTGTGGACTGATGACCACGTTGCTGCCTTGCATATTCGAGCCATAGAGATCTGATGATGTGCTGCCCAGGAGGTGCCCATGGCCCTGGTAGAATGGGCCTTTACCGACAAAGGAGGAGGCACCTCTTCAAACCGCAGGCCCGAACAATTAATTGTTTAATCCATCTTGCGATGGTGGATCAAGCAGCTGCCTGACCCATCTTGGGCCCTTCCGGTAAAACGAACACCACATCTGTTTTCCGAACCTTCTCTGTAGCTTTAAGATAGGCCCTTATGGCCCTGACAATATCCAACGTATGCAGCAACCCCTCCTTTCTAGAGGTGGGTTTTGGAAGAAGGATGGAAGTACCACATCCTGGTTCAGGTGGAAACTGGATATAACCTTTGGTAGAAAGGAAGGATGAGGACGGAACCCCGCCCTATCCTTATGCAAAATGAGATATGGTTCCTTACAAGATAAGGCTGCCAATTCCGATACTCTCCTGGCCGAAACTATGGTGATCAGAAATACCGACTTTCTAGTCAGTAAAACCAAAGGTACCTCAGCCAACGGCTCAAGGGGTTGTTTCTGTAGAGATGACAGAACAAGATTTAAGTCCCATGGACAAAGCGGTGATTTGACCGGAGGATTAACACGTAAGACTCCCTGTACGAAGATCTTAACCAGCGAGTGGGCGGCCAGCGGCCTCTGAAACCACACTGATAAGGCTGAAATCTGTCCCTAGATCGTACTTAATGCCCGGCCTTTATCCACTCCTAGCTGGAGAAAACGTAATACTCTATCAATGGTATACTTGCGGGAAACCCATCTCTTAGCCTCACACCAGCCTACGTAGGCCCTCCAAACCCTGTAACAAAATTACCCTGGAGGCCGGCTTTCTAGCCTTAATGAGGGTAGGGATTACCTGCCTAGACAGACCTCTACCCCTGAGAATCAGGGATTCAGCCGCCAGGCCGTCAATTTTAGACGCCGTAATGCAGGGTGGAGGATCGGGCCTTGTGAGAGTAGGTCTGGCCATAGAGGAAGAGTCCAAAGGCCTTCCGCTGCCAATTTCAGGACTAGTGAGTACCATGCCCTCCGGTACCAAGCTGGGGCTACCAGGATAACCGGCCTGTGCTATGATCCTGCGCCACAGGCGGGGTAGTAACTGCAGCGGGGGAAATGCATATAGAAGCTATGATTGATGCCAAGGGCAAACCAACACATCGGTTCCGCAGGCCATAGGGTCCCTCGTTCGAGACATGAACCTGTCTAGCTTCTTGTTGAATCCTTGTGCCATGACCTCCACGTCTGGCACTCCCCACTTCTGGCAGATTGTCTGAAAAAAACTTGTGGATGCAGGGACCACTCCCCCGGCGACAGGGACGGGACACAGAGCGGCATATTCCATATAGTAATGAATATGCCGCTCTGTGTCCCGTGATGTACGAGAAAGTATTGGAGCCGACTCCAGTATGTAGTACCCCTTCTTGCCACCGGGAGTCACTGCGGTCCAATCTTCTCCCATCTCCGTGGGTAGCGTAGTAGACCTTCAGGCCCTGGGGTCCTATGAAGGTACCCACTGTCCTGGACCTATATAGCACCCTGGCAAACAGGAACTTATGGTTTTTACAAACTCCAAGTCCTGGGCCCAGGGTCCAGCCCTCCAAAGAGGAGCATTATAGGCAAAACCCCACGGTTTGGGGCCCGGGTACTGTCCACTTTGGCACTGAGGCTCCTTGGACAGATCCGGTTAGCCCGCCCTTAATCCCAAGGATGTGGAGCAAAGCTATTCCGTGACCAACACCTAAGACACTGGCGAAAAAACTGAGGGACTCCCTCTAGGGGAGGGGGTTATATAGGGAGGGACTTCCTGTTGTTTGAGATTGCCAGTGTCCACACCTGAAGGTACTCCATATAACCCATATAGTAATGAATATGCCGCTCTGTGTCCCGTGATGTACGAGAAAGAAATATATATTGTTTGGGGGGGTTCCCAGTAATTTTTGAGCAAAAAAAAAAAATATAAAAAAAATAATATTTTGATATGAGAAATGTATGGCTTTGCCCAATTTTGAAGTACCGTATTTATCGGCGTATAACACGCACTCCAATTTAAGAGGGAAGTTTCAGGGAAAAAGAAAAATGTTTTTTTTTTTTATAAACCACTTTGAAGCAAAATGATGGTATCTGCAGTCTCAACATAGCCAGATCTGTGCCCATCTGCAGCCTATACATTTACCAAAATGCCCTGCCTGTTCAGTGCCCATCTGCAGCCTTACCTTTCATTGTCAAATCATCCCTGCTGTCTCCAAGGGTAGAGAGGGAGCAAGCGCCACTGAATTACATAGAGCCGTGATCTCCTTCCTGTGTAACCGGCGCTCCGTCACTCACAGCCACGCCTCCTGGCCCTCCTCAATTGATAGACAGTACAGTGGTCCAATGCGAGGCCAGGAGGCGTGGCTGTGCGCGACGGAGTGCCGGATACACAGGAAGGAGATCACGGATAGATAGTGTAACGGCCACCACCGTTTACGACCTTCCATCCAACTACGACAAGCTTATCTGACACACTGCGACAATCCTGCATACACGATCCATTCCATTACCCATAATAACCGAGACTCTGCTCTGGTACTGGGTTCCAAAGATATGAACACTTTAATGGTATCTTAGCTTGCTTTTTATACAGTACAAGATGTTACAGCCAATCACAGGACAATGCCATCTCCACCCCCCTATTCACACACTGAGGCTAATTATCTAATCCGTAGCTAGACATCTGGGCACCGCATCATCAATAGAGTTCAATTAACCTTGAATAATACACAATCACAGATAATCTTCACACATATCAGGAACCTCAATCACATTATCTAGACCAGGGGTCTTCAAACTATGGCCCTCCAGTTGTTCAGGAACTACAATTCCCATCATGCCTAGTCATGTCTGAATGTCAGTTTTACAATACCTCATGGGATGTGTAGTGCAACAGCTGGAGGGCCGTAGTTTGAGCATCCCTGATCTAGACAGACAATTTGGCACCGATACTGACAGATACATTCCTTGAGATAATGACATCCTAATTCAGTACATCTGAATGGAGAATTTAAACACATTGTTTTAGACAATGAATCACACAATCAAAAGGTCGTTCAGGCCCTGATGCAATTAACACCTTCCAAAAGCATGTGTCCCCATATTGAATAGGCAACAGCTTGTGACATCTCAAGACATCCACTTTGCAATATTCCAGTCCTGCAATATGAATTATTATTAATGTCCCATCTCATGTAATATAAGAATTATGATTCTTTGTCACCCTATGGCCCTAGTGGACATAAGGCGACCCTAGACATAGGAGAATCTCAGTCTGTCACGGTTCATCCCGTTACAGATATATAGAACTGATGGATGCCAATCAGTGCCAAACAATGCCTGCCAATCTGTGATACCCATTGTGGGCACTGATTTTGTGTGGCCATGCTCGGGGAGGCTGTGCTGATAAGCTATCAGCACAAAACCCCGTCAGAGGAGCAGCCGATCCGCTCTTCTCTACTCACGTCTGTCAGACGCGAGTGAGGAAACGCCGATCACCGACTCTTCTTGTTTACATCGTGATCAGCCGTGATTGGACACAGCTGATCACGATTTACCTAGATCGGTGTGTCAGACTGACACCCGCAACAACCATCGCCACGATGCACTCCCCTGGGGGGGTGCAGCGGCTCAATATCCTTAAGACGTCAGGTCAGGATATTGAAACCACTTTGCCGCCGTCATTTTGTAATAGGGCAGGCGGCAAATGGTAAAAAAAAAAAAAAAAGTAACGTTAGCCCCATTTTCGTTTTATACTGTGAAAGAATGTTACGCAGAGTAAATTGATACCAAACATGTCACGCTTAAAAATTGCGTCCACTCGTGGAATAGCTACAAACTTTTACCCTTTAAAATATCAATAAGCGACGTTAAAAAGAAGAAAAGTTACAGAGGAGGTCTAGGGCTAGAAATATTGTTCTCGCTCTACCAATTTCCGAAACACCTAACATTTGTGGTTTGAACACCGCTTACGTATGAGTTTGCTCCTGCACGCAAGCTCGGCAGGACGGGGCGCATTCCTGGCTCCTAGATTCCAAGCAGATTTGTTAAACTCTGTATTAGGCGATTGATTTTCTCCATTTACCGTACATTGTCTCCAGGACAAAAAGCGATGGTAAATCCAAAAAAGTTAGTTATCTCCCAAGTAGGAAGTGAAATCTTTTAAGGTAGATGCCTGTCCCTGTGACAACTGTCCAAGTTCATGTGACACAGGTGCAACAGATATTAACCACTTCAGGTTGGCGCTATTGTCAAAAGACATCTGCAGCGCCGACCTGAAGTGGCAGGTGGGTGTCTTTGGACGGCTTTTGTTTACATTACCCGCGCGCGCCGCTGGGGGGCGCGCAGCGGGTAAACACTGTGCCGTTCGCATCGCTGGGAAGCAGATGCGTGTGCCTGGCGGGTACACGCGAACGGCAGTCCCAGCAGGTGACAGCAGGGATGTGGAGCTCTGTGTGTAAACACAGAGCTCCACTTGCTGTCAGGGAGAGAGGAGACCGATCTGTGTCTCTTGTACATAGGGACACAGCGTCGGTCACCTCCCCCAGTCACCCCCCACACAGTTAGAACACACCCAGGGAATACATTTAACCCTTTCCTTACCCCCTAGTGTTAAGCCCTTCCCTGCCAGTCACATTTATTAGTAATTAGTGCATTTCTATAGCACTGATCGCTGTATAAATGTGAATGGTCCCAAAATTGTGTCAAAAATGTCCGATAAAACAATATGTTTTGGCCTGACAAAAAATAAATAAAAAATAATCGCAGATCTCCGCCATTACTAGTAAAAAAGAAATCATAAATCTATCCCCTATTTTGTAGGCGCTATAACTTTTGCACAAACCAAATCAATGAACTCTTATTGCGATTTTTTTTAACAAAAATATGTAGAATACGTATCAGCTTAAACTGAGGGAAACATTTTTTTTTTTAAATTGGGATATTATTATAAACAAAAAGTAAAAAAATATTCTGTTTTTTTTCAAAATGTTGTCTTATTCTGTTTATAGCGCGCAAAAAAAAATAAAAAATTGCAGAGATGATCAAATACCAAAAGAAAGCTCTATTTGTGGGGATTAAAATATAATTTGGGTACAGTGTTGTATGACCGCGCAATTGTCATTCAAAATGCACCAGCGCTGAAAATTGGTCTGGGCACGAAGGGGGTTTAAGTGCCCAGTAATGAAGTGGTTAATGCCCAGTCATTTCAAAAGGTCTTCCCAATGCATGAGAAATGCACAAAAGTCGTCCCTGATCCTTTTTTTAAATACATGCCGCACCAAAATGCATGATACGTTACCATGCATTTTGACATAAACGTGCACACATTAGCAAGATGCGTGGGTTTCCATTAAGCATTAATGGCGCCGCCTTATGTCTGCTAAAGGACTTGCATGTTTTTGTGCATTGCCAGACAGCGCTTAATTTTGTGCGCATTTCCACAATGTACAAATGTGAATGCAGCCTTTAGGCAGCGTAGCGTTTTGCGGCGTTTTTTTACCGCGATTTCGTACAGATCTAGAGTCACCAATGAAAAACCCCTAAATACGCTCAATTCGAGCGACAAAAAAGGGTCCAGAACTTGTTTGAGATTCAGACGTTTTGTAGTGGAGATGTGAACCATCTCCATTGAGAATAATGTATTTTTTCCCCTCTGGCGTTTTGGAGCTTCATGCGACAAAATGCTCAGGTGTGAATGCAGCCTAGGAGGAGATTTGCTCTCATTTTGTGAGGTTCTGTCTAACTTCCTGTTGTCTCGATGGGAGGTAAACTTTTCAAAAGGTAAACAGATTTCAAATAAAAGAAAAATAAATACCTGACAGATTAAAACAATTTCCCGAAATTTTACAAGACTAAATATACCCTACGAGTAAGCATCACATGATGTGAAACATGTCAGCCACCTTTTTCCTGTTCACTTCATTTTGACTGCATCGCTTTGGTTGTTTTTTGGATTTCATTTGTACAATAAAGACATTGTTTTAAGGAGTGCAGCAGTCCAGGATCTTCTTCTATCCACTAAAAATACACTACCATCAATTACCGCAAGTAAACTTTGTTTACATAATGTGGTTGAATATGCAGATTTTTTAAATCTGTCTCTGAAGACATTGTGCAGCCATTAACACTGTAGGGATGAACGGTTTTGCTGATGCACTGAAAGGGCAGTTATGCATGATCATACCTCTCTCACCAGCTCCGCGTGTGACAACAGCCAGCAAGGTGAAAAATCCTGGGTACAGTCAGTGTACAGAGCAAAACAAAAGCCCTGTGAAGAGAAAGAAAACAAGAGCTAAGCAATGTGACATAATCAAGCCTATAGGAATAGGAAATATGACCCAAAGGATGCCGATGTAGGACTACACAAATCCAAGCAATGCACGTAAAACTAGTGTGGGAGACATTTTTACATTTGAATTTATACACACACTCACCCCCCCCCCCCCAAATATAAACAACTAAACTTCCTGCTATAAAAACCTACGAGCAGGCAGGATTTTATTCCAGACACATGTATGGTCGCTTCTAAGATGAAATGCCCCTACCTGGCTGCTCTCGGTCTCCTACAGTACTGTAAACTGAGCTGCACATGCTCAGATTACAGTGCATGGCCGTCATCCCCCACTGGTCAAAGAACAGGACCGAAGACTGCCACCAGGAAGATTCCAGCACAGGACCGTTGGACAGGGAAGTATAGAGACTTTAGTTCCGCTTTAAAGTTTTTAACCACTCCCCGACGGCCGTACGACTATGTCAGCCGCAGGGTGGCTCTGAATCTCTGGGACGCTGTCTTTTGACGTCCACCCCTTTCCTCGTACACGCTCCTGAACGCGCAGCTGGGAACTTCTGTGCTGGCAGTGTCCCTTGGAGTTTGCGGTAAATAGCCAATCACAGCGGCTATTTACAGTGCGATCTGTAAATGTAAACATATGAGATCATCTCTCATTGCCAGCTCACACAGACAGCGTCCTGTCTCTGGAGAGGAGACCGATCTGTGTCCCTTGTACATAGGGACACAGATCGGTCACCTCCTCCAGTCACCCCCCTCCACCTACAGTTAGAACACTATAGAGGGAACATATTTAACCCCTTCCTCACTCCCTAGTGTTAACCTCTTCAATGCCAGTCACATTTATACAGTAATTAGTGCATATTAATAGCACTGATCGCAGTATAAATGTGAATTGCGCCAAAAATTTCTCCGATGTGTTCCCCATAATGTCGCCGTCCCAATAAAAAAATTATGTCCCCCTATTTTGTAGGTGCTATAACTTTTGCGCAAACCAGTCGCTTTTTTTTTTTTTTTTTTTTTTACCAAAAATATGTAGAATACGTATCGGCCTGAACTGAGGAAACTTTTTTTTTTTTTTTTTTTTAAATTGGACTATTTATTATAGCAACAAGTACAAAATACAAATGTTGACAAACTTGTTGGTACCCTTAAAGTGGATGTAAAAGACTTTTTTACCTTGCATGGGGGGGGGGGGGGGGGGGACAAAAATTGTGCCTGTTGTATCTGCTTCTCACCCCATTATACTTCTCTGAATCCTATTTTGATCTAGCGATGTGCCTGTCTCTTCCTCTCCTCACAGGACTTGCAAGAGCAGCGGGAGCCATTAAGCCCTGCTGCTTTCAATCAAATGCTGTGAGGAGGAGCAGGATGCAGGGCCAAGCTGCGCTGTGTGGGTCTATGGATATACACAGCCAGCCTGGCTCAAGAAGGAGCCAACAGGGGTACAACATAGATCCTAGAGCACTGCCAGGGGCCCCCGAAAAGAGGGTTTGGGGCCGCTCTGTGCAAAACCATTGCGCAGAGCAGGTAAGAACAGATTATTTTAGAAAAACTACAGATTTACAGCTCATCGACCAATGCTTCATTCCTCCTGAAAAGTGATGAAATGAAAAGCATTGAAAGTGTGAAAAGAAACAATTGCATTAAACCCTCCCCCCCCTCCCCCCAAGGCACATCAGTGTCTGATTGCACTGTTTCCATTTCGGCCACAGGGGTAAACCCTTACAATCCACTTTCTGCTACAGGTAAGCCTATAATAAGGCTTACCTGTAGCTACACAGGATCTCTCCTAAACCTGCACGTTTAGGAGATATTATCAATGTACGTGCCATTGCTTCAGTGAGTGTGCCGCTACCGGCGGATCCCGCACGCATGCACAAGAGAGTGACGTCATCACAGCTACAGCCAATCACAGCGCTGGAGTCGCGATACTTTGATTTAAATCCCGGCGCAATGTCACCGGCTGTGTACGGGCACCTCAGCAGGAGCTTCGTTCTCAGGTGCGCGTTACATAATGAGCGAGTATGCTATGCATACTCGCTCATTATGCCTTTATCTTGCAGGTCTGTTTCCTACTATGTGGCTTTACAACCATTTAAAAAAGATATATTTTTGGGGGATATATATATTATAGCAAAAATAAAAATAAATATTTTTTTTCAAAATTCTCGCTCTATTTTTGTTTAAAAACCACAGAGGTGATCAAATACCACCAAAAGAAAGCTCTAATTGTGGGGGGGGCGTCAAGTCGCAGGACCGCGCAATTGTCAGTTAAAGCGACACAGTGTCGAATCGCAAAAAGTGCTCTGGTCTTTGACCAGCAATACGGTCCGGGGGTTAAGTGGTTAAGCTGGTGCATTGTTGCTTCACTTACATTTTCCTTTGATTTCCCTTCTAAATGTTTTTCTTTGTTTGAAGTTCTCACTTCCTGTTTCTCCTCAGTAAGCTTTCCACCATCATCCGAGCGGTGGAAAGTCATTCAGAATAGCTTACTGAGGAGGAACAGGAAGTGGGAAATTCAGACAAAGAAAACAAAGAAAAAAAAAACATTTAGAACGGAAATTGAAGGAAAATGTAAGTGAACCAACAATGCACTAGCTTAACCGCTTGCCGACCAGCCGCCGCAGTAATACGGCGGCAGGTCGGCACTGGTGCGCGAGAGCCCGTAGCTCTACGTCGCCACCTTCGACGGCCACTAGGGGGAGCGTGCGCGCCGCCGGCCCGCGCGCCCCCCAGAGTCCCGTGCGTGTGCACGGCGGGCACGATCGCCGCCGGGCACACGCGATCGCTCGTTACAGAGCGGGGAACGGGAGCTGTGTGTGTAAACACACAGCGCTCGTTCCTGTCAGCAGGGGAAACGCTGATTTTCTGTTCATACAATGTATGAACGGAAGATCAGTGATTCCCCCTAGTAAGTCCACCCCCCCCCCCATACAGTTAAAACACAAATAGGAACACACTTAACCCCTTCCCCGCCCCCTAGTGTTAACCCCTTCACTGCCAATGGCATTTTTATAGTAATCCAATGCATTGATCGCTAAAAAAATGCCAATGGTCCCAAAAATGTGTCAAAAGTGTCCGCCATAAGGTCGCAGTACTGAAAAAAAAACGCTGATCGCCGCCATTACTAGTAAAAAAAATAATAATAAAAATGCCATAAAACTACCCCCTATTTTGTAAACACTATAACTTTTGCGCAAACCAATCAATAAACGCTAATTGCGATTTTTTTTACAAAAAATATGTAGAAGAATACGTATCGGCCTAAACTGAGGAAAAAACATTTTTTTTTATATATTTTTGGGGGATATTTATTACAGAAAAAAGTAAAAAATATTGCATTTTTTTCAAAATAGTCGCTCTGTTTTTGTTTATAGCGCAAAAAATAAAACCGCAGAGATGATCAAATACCACCAAAAGAAAGATCTATTTGTGGGAAAAAAAGGACGCCAATTTTGTTTGGGAGCCACGTCGCATGACCGCGCAATTGTCAGTTAAAGCGATGCAGTGCCGAATCGCAAAAAGTGCTCTGGTCTTTGGACAGCAATATGGTCCGGGGCTGAAGTGGTTAAAGTAACCTATTTAGAAAATAAAAAATAAAAACGAACCCTTACTACCCCTTTAATGCTATAAATCAAAGAAATTAAATAACATTTCTTCATCAATTTAGGGCAATTTTGTTAGGAGAAATCCCAAAAAGCACCTATTGATTTGTTTGCATAAAAGTTATAGTGTCTACAAACTATGGGATATGTGATCAGCAACTTCTAGAGGGACTGCAATATTTCAGTGGACACCGACACTTTTTGGGGACCAACGACACTAATACAGTTATCTCTGCTAAATAAACTGTACTTATGACACTGGGTGGGAGGGCATCAAAAATTAGGGGCAACAAAAGGGTTAACCGTGTGCCTAGCCAGTGTTTGTGCACCAGGCTTTCCCTACTGACAGAACAGCAATCTGACTTGTTTACATAGGCGCCCTCCCGGCAAAGTAAGCCCGCACTGTATCCATCATTTGGCTATAGCTTACCACCAGTGCTGCCTCTCCGGCACATCAGTGAAAGAGGAAAATTACCCGGTTGAAAAATGTTATAACAAAACTACGAAGAAAGGTTCCCCATCTGACAAAAAAAAGTTTGTTTAGCAAAAAACTCAAAAACCCAGTGGAGTTTAAATACCACAAAACCCACAGGGTTTTGATACACTGGACGGCCATTGACGATGTCACAGCTCGAGATCAGGTACATGAGGCATGCAGATGGGCACAATTGATCCTCTTTTCCACTTACAGTAGCTGCTGCATTTCTCACCTTGGCCTTATACTCGAGTCAATGCGTTTTGTGGTAAAATTAGGTGCCTCTTGAAGAGAAAAAGGGGGGGGGGGAGGGCACCCCATCCCTCCCAGAAACTAATGCATACCCAAGTCACACCCACGTATGCAGACATTGTTCAAAGTACACGTGAGGCATCACCGCAATCATAAGAGCAATAATTCTAGCATAAGACCTCCTCTGTAACTCTCAGCAGGTAATCTGAAAACATTTTTAAAACATCACCTATGGAGAGTTTTAAGTACCGTACCATTCAACAAGTGTGAACAATTTTAAAGCACAACATGTTGGGTACCTTATTACTCGGCCTAAGATCATCTGGCATACAAAAAAAATTGGGGTAACTATTGTGTTTTGTTTAATATATTATAGACTATTTAAAAAAATGTGTTTGAAAGACTGCTGCGCAAATACAGTGCGACATATAATATTGCAACAATCGCAATTGTATTCTCCAGGGTCTCTGCTTAAAAAAAAAAAAAAAAAAGTACGGTAATTTTCTTTCAAAAAGTTACAGAAAAGGCTTGGTCAGCAAGTGTTTGAAAAGATCATAAAATCAGTAAAGTGAGTAGCCATCCCAGGTTAAACCTGAATTCTAGGTATAGATTTGTTTACATAGTACCAATGCAAATATGCAAATACTATATCCATGAGTGGTAGCTGTGAAAGCAGAGAATCACCCTAGTAGTCACCGCTGCTATAGCGATTGCCACTGGCTTCCTAAACGGTTGCCCTGCTGCATCGTTAACACAGAGGGTGGCTCACTCTGCAGGGCGCAATTCACAGAACACCTTTTATTTTTCTAATGGCATTCTGTTAAATGATGCCGATGCCAAGCAAGCCACCCACCATACTTACCAAGCATCATGGCATGGGAAGACAACAGCAATAACTGCAATACTAACTTTAGCCAACTGCTACAGCGATTTTCCACTGCCACAACAGCCCTCCACAGTTTCAGTATGCGCATGCTTACATTGGCCATATTATAATTATGCAATAAAATCCACAGCACAGCTAAAAATATATATATATATATATATATATATATATATATATATATATATATATATATATATATATATATATATATATATAGATATATATATATAGATATAGATATAGATAGATGACAAGTTTGTATGAACCTAGCGTTTTTGGTCTGTGGTGCTCAGATGCAGTGCAATTTCATTTTAAGGTGGGTATTAACTAGTAAAATTCATATGAAAATTCTCTGTACATGCAAATGTTGTTCAAAGTAGTTCCTGTACCTGCAGGGAAAGAGTCCCTGACCTTTTTTCTTTTTTTTGGGGGGGGGGGGGGTTACCTAGTATTGACAAGTACCTGCTCCTACCTAGGCCCGCAGTATTGCGGGACACATCACAGGTTTCAGAAGACTGCAGGACCATTCACAAAGCGCAGCAGGGGCACACAAGTGCGCAATGGGCACCGCACCTGGCTCTAAAACCGCAAGGTGTCACAGCTGGGTGCCCACAGTTAAGATGATGACAGTGACAGAAGAAAGTCACCCCCTCACGTAAGCACAGCGATGGATCCAGGGAAAGGCAAGCACCTGTTTATTTAAAGTCAGCAGGTACAGTTTTTGTAGCTGCTGACTTTGTTTTCAGAAAAGTGACTGGCACTCCTCTATAATGACAAGCCCACGAATCTGCTAAAGAGCAGCACATTTTGGCTGCGGGAATGAATGTGGTTTACATGCATTCCTGCGCCCACTACAGTGTAAACCTAGGCTTAGAAATTCATACACTCGAGAAAGTTTTAAGGAGCTAGGCAAAAAAAAAAAAAAAATCTATCAAGCCACTGTGGTTGTGGGGGGGGGGGGGGGGGAACACACCACACGTTGATTTGACCCCACGAATGAAAGAAACAAAAAAAAAACACCACCATACATTCTCAGGCCTCGTTCACACAGGGAGATTTGCAATAACTAAAAGAAAAAATGGCCTTGTATTGGGATGCACAGATGCTGAGAGTATCCCTGTGCTGACATCCCATTTAGTCTATCTGGACACACAGCTGCTCTGTCCCTATAGGACATGTAAGTGCAGGTCCCCAAACTCACCATGTTCAAGGACTTGCACCCACATCTCTTATAAAGGTGACACAATGGGATGCCGACATGGGAATACACACAGCACCTGTGCATCGCTGTGCGGGGCAAAACACCCCATGAGAAAGGGGCTTTACAATGAAAAAACAAAACAGTGAAACACAATTCGGACAGCATTATTTAAAAAAGAAAAAAACACACGCGCGAAAGCACTTCATCAATGTCCGCAAAGCAATGACTTAGCAGGAGAGGAGCTGAGAACCGTAATAACATAAGAGAGCTGAGCCACATGCAGGGATACCACCCCCAGAAAGACCCCCCACCCCCACCGCGCGCTCCAGCAATCCCTGGCTCCCCGATGAGTCACACTGCTTTCAGTCACACACTAGGCCCTCTACATACACGACCAGCACAGCCTAGCTTCTGCCCACCATGAACACAAGAAAGTGGAAATGGTCCCGCACTTCCCCAAGCTTCACCACCCACACACTCTGATACCCTGTCATCCTCCCTCACCGGTCTCCCGGTTACTCCCACCTCCGCCAACTCCGCGCTCCCCTGCCTGACTGCACCACAACCTGCTCCGCCCTCTGGAAGCAACACCACAACATCACTCGGTGGGGGGACACGCCTATTTACTATCACCATTGGTCCACAACTTTAATTTTCCCATCGTGGATTGGTTAAAGTAAGAGCCACTCTTCAAATGCAAGGATTCCATTCGCTCTGAATCACTATTGGCTGTCCAGCGCTCACGCCCCTTAGATCGTAATTTGGATCACTAAGATGTCAGAGTGGCGTCAGGACGTAAGGGGGTTGTGCGTTTCAAGCCTCGTTCTGCGCTGTTACTGCGGGAATGACGTCTTTTTTTGGGGGGGTTTTTATTTGCAAACCGCAGAATTGGAAGGTAGACGGTTAACGAAGTTCCGTCGGTCTATCATACGGTGTTCTATCGCAATTGTTGATAACATGACAATAGTAATTTCATGGTGTAAGGAAACCTTGCGGCGAACGTAGCCACGGTTTCTAGAAATCCGGAAGCCAATGTTGTCTTCTTTTGGTCCATTGAAAAATGTGGGAGGTGACAAGTAGATGTAGCTTGTTTGTGGCTTAGTCATAGTTTGCAGGTATACGTGGTAGAAAAAAAAATACGATTTACGGGTTACTTTAAAGGGGTTGTGGATTAAGGTAAAAAACTTCTGTCATCGTGTCCCCCCGCCCCCCGTTTCACTCACCTGAGCCTGTTCGTTCCCACGCTGGAGACGGGTAAACCCTCGCTGGCTGGGGTCTCAGCTCTTGATTGTATAGTTTAATAGCTCCCAAGTCCAGCATTCTATGTCTATGGACGCAAATGCTGGACTCGGAAGCCTGCCCACACAGTAACCCCTCATGGAGGGCGCTTCTCTTAGGGGGTTTTCCGTTGCGGGACCCCAGAAGATGAGGATTGGGGCCACTCTGCAAAACGAACTGCACAGTGGAGGTAAGTATGATATGTTTGTTATTTAAAAAAAAAACAAGGGCTTGCCACCTTTAACTACTTCACTACTGACCCATAGTCATTTGACGTCCACAGAGGGGTTCTCCCATCCTGGGTGGACATCATATGACATCCTGGGCTTAGTGCTGTGATATCTGAATGATGCCTGCAGCTAGAGGCATCATTCAGATATCATTCTTTCGTGCGGGCGATTCTGTGCACGATAAGAAAGTTCATGGCGGCGGTTCCGCCACTTGATCATTCTTATAGGTGGCGGGAGGGGACACCCCTCCTCCCGCCGCCATCCGGTGCTTCTCCGAGCTCTTCCGTGCCATTGGGGGCCCGGAGAAAGAATCGTCCGGCGCAGGCTAGGAAGCATAGAAAGGACTGGTGACCAGATGGTCACCAGTCATCTTTATGATTGTCAGAGGCCCGGACACGATGTGATGACGTCACCCCCGGGTACCCGGAAGTAAACAAAGCCACAATTGCTGCTAGTAAGCATAAAAACGGTAAAAAAAAATTCACGATCTCATGCTTTCTAGCCTGGAGGAGAGATGTGGGATCTTATTGACCCCGCACCTCTCCATAAAGAGGACCTGTCACACACATTTCCTATTAAAAGGAATGATTACATTCCTTGTACTAGGAATAAAAGATAAAAAAATAAATAAGTAAAAAAAATTAAAATGCCCCTGTCCCCAGAAGCTTGTGCTCACAAGCGAACGCACACGCAAGCCCCACCCACATATGTAAACGCAGTTCAAACTACATATGTGAGGTATCGCCGCGTGCATTAGAGTGCCAGCAACAATTCTCACACTAGGCCTCCTCTGTAAATCTAAACTGGTAACCTGTAAACATTTTCAAAGCGTCGCCTATGGAGATTTTTAAGTACCAAAGTTTGGCTCCATTCCATGAGTGTGCGCAATTTTAAAGGCGTAACATAATCTTTCATATCTTCCAAAAAAATTGGGCTAACTTTACTGTTTTGTTATTTTTTAATTCATGAAACCATTTTTTTTTTCAAAAAAAGGCATTTGAAAAATTATTGCGCAAATACTGTGAAAGATAAAACGTTGCAATGACCGTTGTTTTATTCCCTAGGGTGTCTGCTAAAAAAAACATATATAAAGTTTGGGGGTTCTGCGTAATTTTCTAGCAAAAGAATGATGATTTGTACATGTAGGAGAGAAGTGCCAGAATAGGCACGGTATTGAGGTGGGTTTTTTGGGGGTCAAATCATTAATCTCAAGGGTTCATGCTGGGATTTTTTATTAGTCCTGCACTAGTTGGGGAGAGGGGTCCGTCCTCAACTCTGAGGGGTTAATAGTGGGACTTGCAGTACTTCACTTTGTGGGGTCATATCCCCCAAAAGTGATGGACTACAAGGACCAGCATGAACCAGTACAACAGAGTAACTTGCCTCCGGTAATCTTTTGGATGTATTTATCCAAATCATCCCCAAACAGGAGTCCTCCACCAAACGGAACGCCGCCAAGTATCTTTTGCAAGAAACCTCGGCTTCCCAATGTTTCAACCAAAGGGACCTGCGCATTTGTACCAGCAGGAGATTCAAGCGGGATGCTTGCTGAACAGATTCCATAATCGCATCAATCATAAAACACAGGGCCTTAGGAAGGTCCTCATAAACCTTAAAGGGTCACTAAAGGAAAAACATTTTTTTGCTGAAATGACTGTTTACAGGGTATAGAGACATAGGGCCAGATTCACGAACACTTGCGCTGGAGTATTTGGATATGCGCCGCGTAACTGTGATGATGCGCCGTCTTTTCTATGTGCCCGTACCCACCAAACTAGATGCGCCCAATAACGGGTCATTTGCGACCGGCGGAACGTTCCGACGCCAGAGTATCGTCAGCGCTTATTTTCGCTGGGCGCATCAGTCGCGCCTATTGATTTCCCCTGCAAATATGCAAATGAGGGATTTTTCCCAATTCACGATCGGATTAGCACCATACGCTGGCTACATGCGCCGCGCGTATCTGGTCCGTCCGGCGCAAAGTTATTTCTACAAAAGGCTGCTTTATCTTTACTCCAGACGGTCACAGGTCAGCAGGAGAGCAGCTACAGCAGCGTTACCGACGAAACTAGCAAGCTGAACAACAACACTAGCAAGAACAAAACCTCTGTGTGCCAACATGCCAGGGGCACTCGTGGTCCTAAGACTAGTACTGGGTCCCTCGCTACGGAGGAGGCGGGCACGTGAGAGGATATACCGCACTCGTATGAACCTCTTTGGCATGGGGGATGAGGAGGTGTATCGCCTCTTCAGATTCAGCCCTGATGTAATACTTGAACTAACCACAACCCTGCAGGATGACATCACCAGCAAGACACACCGATCACAAGCAGTGCAGCCACTGGTGAAGGTCCTGGCAACACTTCATTTCCTTGCCAGTGGATCATTCCAGCGTACAAGTGGAGTGGTGGCTGGGATGTCACAGTCCTCCATAAGCAGATGTGTGCACCAGGTTGTCCCTGCAATCCTCAGACGCATGTCCAACCAGTTCATCAGACCCACCACTGAGGAGCTGCGGCTGAAGGCAATGACAGATTTCTACAACATTGCCAGATTCCCACGCACCATCGGGGCCATTGATTGCACACATGTGGCCCTACAGCCCCCCAGTGCCACAGAGCACATATACCGCAATCGGAAGCATTGGCACTCCATCAACGTACAGGTGATAGCCGATGCCCAACGCCTCATATGGCACGTCCGTGCCAAACACCCCGGGTCCAGCCATGACAGCTTCATATACCGTCAGAGTCCCATCCCAGCAGAATTCGAACAGAACATGTATGGGGACAGCTGGCTGGTTGGTGAGTGACATGGGAGTCAGGCATGACTATCCCCTCCCGTGATGCACAACAGAAGTCGCACATGCATGACTAACATTCTCCTGTCTTTTACCTTACAGGTGACTCTGCATATGCACTGGGACCCCATCTAATGACTCCTTTCCGGAACCCCCAAACCAGAGGAGAGAGAAAATACAATGAAGCACACATCAAAACCCGTGGAGTGGTGGAGCAAACATTTGGGCTCCTGAAGTCCCGTTTCCGCTGCCTGGATAAGTCCGGGGGGACCCTATTGTATTCCCCTACCTTTGTGTGTCAGATCATCGGTGCATGTTGCATACTACATAACTTTGCTATGAAAAAAGGCCTGCAGATTGACATACGTGATGACCTGACCCCCGACCCACACAGTCCCCACCTGCCAGAGGACACCCAGTCTGCTGATGGAAGAGCAGTCAGGAGGGTCCTCGCCGTAGGCATCTTTGGACACTAAACCAAAACATTACTAACACAGACAGTGCACGCATGTACACCACTGATGTCCCTAGATCACACACATCACATGCACATCGCATTGGATTAGCCCAAGTCCAGCATGTAGGAGTTGGGAGCAGTAACGCCGCGTCAAGGCCCCAATGATGTCACTGTCCATTCACACACCTTTCACACGTCATTCATTCAGCCGTGGGGTTAACTTCACCACCACGGCCGAGGGTGACACCCCTTACTTTCAGGAGTGCCACCCTCTCACATTCACACACCATTCACACTGCAACGTGTGCAGTATCAAAAAATAAAAATAAAATCTCATAACCTGAGAACCAAAAAAATTAACAAAAACTCATGTCCTGAGTATAAACAATAATAATAAATAAAATAAATAAACTCATGTCCTGAGTATAAACAAAAATATATAACAACCAAAAAAACAAAAAACCCTCATCTGGGATGACGGGGGCTCCTCCTTGGGGGCACTCTCGGGCTCCTCATCTGCCTGGAGGGAGTGGGTGGTGGTGGTGGTGGGGGGGCATCAGGAGGAGGCTGATCCCCGGGTGGGCCACTCCTGGGAGCTGTTGGCTGCATGCCCTCCAATGCCACAGCGATACGGCTCAGATACAAATTTGTTTGGGCCTGCATCCTCAGCTGGCGGGTGATCTGATGCCGCTGGTCACGTTGCCGCTGCCTCCCCTCTTCCCGAATGGCAGCAGTGTTGTCTCGAACAGCTGCTGTCAAGTGCCGGATATCAGCCTGCACCTCCCCCAGGCTGGTCACAACGCCCTGCACGCGACTGGGCAGCTGTGACATAGAGCCCAGGCTGTCTGCGACCCTGTCTAGGTGGCCAGCCATCTCCCCCATTTGCTGGGTCTGTTTCGCGTGGTCCAAAAGCACCTGGTCTTCGACCAAATCACACACCCCCCTGGTCTTCCGGGTGGCCTTCCTGGGGGCAGAGGAAGGTTGTCCCCGTGGGGATGGAGTCGCCCTTGAGGGGCTACCTAGGATGGGGGAGGGGATCACAGAGGGCCCTGCAGAGGAGGAGGACTCCTCCAACATTAAAATGAACTCCTGTTCAGGGACAGGCTCCTCCACAACCACCTCTGCTGAAGTGGTGTGGGCACTCTCCTCCTCCACCTCGGTGTCTCCAGCACCCAGGGCCTCGTCTTCAGCATCCCGTTGGGGGGTTGGGGTGGACTGGCCGGCACGAGATGGCCCAGCACCGTCATCTGTGGATGACACAAAGCAGACACATGTTGGTGGTCCCACACACTTGGCACATGTACCCACCCCCGCCCCACATGCAACACACCAAAAAGGGGGTAAAAATCACTTACCTGTCCTGGAGCCTTCCTCTACGGAATCATAGCCTGGGACCCCCTCCAACTGCTCCCTGTCCAGGCAGCGGGCGACCACCTCCTCCTCCGCGGTCAGGGTGACAGGACATGGGGGACCACCACCTGTGCCCCTCTCATGGCTCCTAATGGTGGACACCTTGCCCCTCACCTTGCGCCGCAGGTCATTGATTTTTTTTCGAATGTCTGAAGCACTCCGGGTGGAGTACCCCAGCACATTGACCCTGGCAGCTATGGTGTCCAGGATGGCCTGCTTTCTCTCCCGGCTGGTCTTCCTGCTTTTTTTACCATGGAGAAAATCATTAAATGCCTCCATAGCCGATATTATCACTGTGACCTCCTGGGCATTATAATTTAGGTTCCTCCTCTCTTTGGGGGCAGCGGGAGCAGCCATTACAGGGCAAAAGTATCTTCCCTGGGGTGGGGGGAAATGGAACTACTTTTGCGCCGGAATGGCGTTTCCGCCAGCGCTTTTAAGCGCCCAGCGGAACGCATTGCGCTGACGTTTCCCAGGAAGTGGTGCCGACGGAAGTTGTGAGCATGCGCACAAGGGGGCGAGTGGAGCCGCACTCACTGCGCATGCTCCGTGGATGATGCGCTGAACGTAAGCCTCTGCGCTGGGCTCCGCCCATCATTTACATATGATCACACCCAGTTTCACTTGCGTCGGGTTGCGCCAGCGCATTATCGTTACTCTGGCGCAAGTTTACGCGCAACTGCTATGTGAATTACAGGACTTGCGCTGAAAGGGTCTTCAGAGTAACGTAAATGAGAAGCGTTACTCCAGAGGAAAGATACTCTCATCTACCTGAATCTGGCCCATAATAGCTAACTGATTCATTTTAATTATTATTATTATTATTATTAAAAATAGATAAAAATCAATCATATAATGTGCCTGCAATTTAGTTTCACGTTTAAACTGGTTTCATGTTTCTGTGATGTAAAGAGACACACAGAACACAAACAAACACATACAGGGCAGTGTTTTGTTTTTAAAATTAATCTGATTGGTTCTGAGGAATTTTAGACACACAGTAATGACAGCTTGGACCACAGTAAAAAGCTGCCATGAGATTTTTTCATAAGGAGCCAGACAAGCAGGAAGTGTGGAGATCAGAGCAGAATTACAGCAACTTCAAAGCAAAAAGAACAATGAGGACATAAAACCAAGACTGCAGTAAGCTAAAGCAGGGATCTCCAAACTACGGCCCTCCAGCTGCTGTGAAACTACATTTCCCATGAGGCATTGTAAAACTCTGACATTCGTAGACATGACTAGGCATGATGGGAATTGTAGTTCCTGAACACCTGGAGGGCCGTAGTTTGGAGACTCCTGAGCTAAAGGAAGCTATTTAGCTAAAAAAATAAATAAATATTTTTTTAGTGATCCTTTAATCTCCTCTGTAGGGAGGAGTTTAACTACCTGCTTCATTTGTTCCTTGAGGAACGGACATATGCCAATTGCTGCAACTGCAGATTGTACTACAGACCTGGCCATAGAGAAGGAGGCTTTCAATTAAGATTCCAGCTTTTTATGAGTTGGATCCTTAAAGCCCTGAGCATTGTCTAGGAAAGGTCAGGCTTATGTTTGCACAAGAAATAGCTGCATCCATAGCAGGTACCCCCCATTTCTTAGTGAAACCCAAAGGCATTGCTAGGGGGGTGCGGTCCGCACCCGGGTGACACCCGCTAGAGGGGTGACACCATCCCGTTTTTTTTTTAAAGGTTTTTTTTTAAGTTTTTTTTTTTAATGGGTGTGCGGGGGGGTGCAGACGTGTGGGGAGAGCTGATCCAAGACGGGGTGCACGGCAGAGGGGAGGGGGTGCCAAAGTGTCCGGAGCACCATTGTGCTTTGCCGCAGGAGCTGCCCCATGTGTCTTCCTAGAGGGGTCAGCGAGGGCGCCGTGACCATAGGCGTTGCTAATAGGGTGCGGGCTGCACCTGGGTGACATCAAGAGCAGGACAGGGGGGGGTGTGAAGATATGAGAGTGTGCGGGCAGTCCCGGCTTATGTCCGCCCGATGGCAGTTTAACATCGGTACATCACTGCCAAAGTCAGACCCTGCAAAGTGCACTTGCAGAGCTGCAGCGGGGTGCCGAGTGCAGGAACGATCCCTGTGTTCCTCCTGCACTCGGCACTAGTAAACATCTATTACTGCCAAAGTCAGTTCTCTATCAGGAGTGAACGCCACTGGACAGATCATTTCTAGTCCCCGACCTCTGTCATGATGTCATTCAGAGCCTGGGACAGGAAGAGAGAGAGGCACCGCGAGGGAGCGTGCATGTTGCTGTTATTAGGTAAGTGAGCAGTGACATACAGAGCAAAATGTATGTTGTATGTGTAATATTGCAGTGACTCAGCACTTTTTCAGTGCACTGACTGGACTGGTTACTGTCTTGAGAACTGTGGTGGGTTTTGTCAGTGGGGTTCAATTAACTAGTGGGGTTCAATTAACTAACACTGCCATCAGCTAGTAATGTGTAGCATGAAGGGGTTAATGTACTGACACTGGCCTCTAATTCAGTATGAGGTGTTAATGAACACTACCATTGATCTCAAATGCATTAGTAACCAGTACACTCTCTTTGTCTTTGTCTCTCTCTCTCTCTCTCTCTCTCTCTCTCTCTCTCTCTCTCTCTCTCTCAGCCGTCCTCTTTCTCTCTATCTCTCTCTCAGCCGTTCTCTATCTCTCTCTCAGCCGTTCTCTATCTCTCTCTCTCAGCCGTCCTCTCTCTCTCTCAGCCGTCCTCTCTCTCTTTAGTTATCCCCTCTCTCTCTCTCTCAGCCGTCCTCTCTCTTTCAGCCGTCCTCTCTCTCTCTCTCAGCCGTCCTCTCTCTCTCAGCCGTCCCCTCTCTCTCTCTCTCAGCCGCCCTCTCTCTCTCTCAGCCATCCCCTCTCTCTCTCTCAGCCGTCCTCTCTCTCTGTCGTCCTCTCTCTCAGCCGTCCTCTCTCTCTCTCAGCCGTTCTCTCTCTCTCTCAGCCGTCCCCTCTCTCTCTCTCAGCCGTCTCTCTCTCTCTCTCTCTCTCTCTCTCTCTCCTCTCTCTCTCAGCCGTCCCCTCTCTCTCTTTCAGCCGTCCTCTCTCTCTCTCTCTCAGCCGTCCTCTCTCTCTCTCAGCCGCCCTCTCTCTCTCTCAGCTGTCCTCTCTCTCTCTCAGCCGTCCTTTCTCTCTCTCTCTCAGCCATCCTCTCTCTCTCAGCCATCCCCTCTCTCTCAGCCGTCCCCTCGCTCTCAGCTGCCCTCTCTCTCAGCCATCCCCTCTGTCTCTCTCAGCCGTCCTCTCTCTGTCGTCCTCTCTCTCTCAGCCGTCCCCTCTCTCTCTCTCAGCCGCCCTCTCTCTCAGCCACCCTCTCTCTCTCAGCCGTCCCCTCTCTCTCTCTCTCTCTCTTCTCTCTCTCTCTCAGCCGCCGTCCTCTCTCTCTCTCTCTCTCTCTCTCAGCCGTCCTCTCTCTCTCTCTCTCTCTCAGCCGTCCTCTCTCTCTCAGCCGTCCTCTCTCTCTCAGCCGTCCTCTCTCTCTCTCTCTCTCAGCCGTCTCTCTCTCTCAGCCGTCCTCTCTCTCTCTCAGCCGTCCTCTCTCTCTCTCTCTCTCTCTCTCTCAGCCGCCCTCTCTCTCTCTCTCAGCCGTCCCCTCTCTCTCTCTCTCTCTCTCTCAGCCGCCCTCTCTCTCAGCCGTCCCCTCTCTCTCTCTCAGCCGTCCCCTCTTTCTCTCTCAGCCGCCCTCTCTCTCAGCCGTCCTCTCTCTCTCAGCCGTCCTCTCTCTCTCTCAGCCGTCCCCTCTCTCTCTCTCAGCCGTCCTCTCTCTCTCTCAGCCGTCCTCTCTCTTTCAGCTGTCCCCTCTCTCTTTCTCAGCCGCCCTCTCTCTCTCAGCCGCCCTCTCTCTCTCAGCCATCCTCTCTCTCTCTCAGCCGTCCCCGCTCTCTCTCTCTCAGCCGTCCTCTCTCTCTCAGCCGTCCTCTCTCTCTCAGCCGTCCTCTCTCTCTCAGCTGTCCTCTCTCTCTCTCAGCCGTCCTCTCTCTCTGCCATCCTCTCTCTCTCTCTGCCGTTCTCTCTTTCTCTCTGCCGTTCTCTCTCTCTCTCTGCCGTCCTCTCTCTCTCAGCCGTCCTCTCTCTCTCAGCCGTCATCTCTCTCTCTCAGCCGTCATCTCTCACTCTCTCTCTCTCTCTGAGCCATCATCGCTCTCTCTCAGCCGTCCTCTCTTTCTCTCTCTCTCAGCCGTCCTCTCTCTCAGCCCCACATCTCTCTCAGATCTACTTTCTGACCACTACCCTTTCTCCCAGCTCCACATCTATCTCAGACCCCTCTCTCTCAGCCCAACCTCTCTCACTCAGCCCCTCTCTCTCAGCCCCACATCTCTCTCAGCCCCCCTATCTCTCAGATCCACCTTCTGACCACTACCCTTTCTCTCAGCCCCTCTCTCACTCAGCCCCCCTCTCTGTCCACTATCCTCTCTCTGAGCCCCTTTCACTCAGCCCCCCTTCTTGCGGAGGTTACCGCAACTAAGATCACTAATTTCTTTATCAAAAAAGGCAAAAGAAATTTGGGTATTGGCTCAAAGGGCTGTCTGTGCAAACCCGACAGAACAAGATTCAGATCTCATGGGCACAAGGGTGACCTGACTGATGGACTTATCCGAGTTACCCCTTGTATAAAGGCCCCAAACTGGAGAGATGCATGGGATTTCAGGGGTGCTTGTGTACAGTATCAATGATAAATAAAGAAGGTTCATAAAATTATATACGTTTTATTCATGTAAATACATAACATAAAACGAGATACGAGAAGAAATACAGCACAGTGTACTCATTCATAAAAAGTCGCAAACTTGCAGTCCTACATGTTTCGCCTAAATTAGGCTTCCTCAGGGATGCGTAAGGACTTTATTTTATATAAAATAGATATACATATTTTATAGATACAAAGTTTTGAAACAAATTCATAAACAATTATAAATAAGTAAATATATCAAGGTGTTATAAAAAATAATAATAATCAATAAGTGAACTAATACCTCTAAGCTCATGGATAAACTCCAATTACATAAAAAAGTGTCTCCCAAGTAGGGATGAGCTTTGTGTTCGAGTCAAACTCACGTTCCACTCAAACATCGTATGTTCGACAGTTCGTCGAAATACGAACATTACCGGCTGTTTGTGCCAAATTCGAGTGGCTTGTCACGGCCCATAATTCACTGCGGCATCGCAGTGCATTGCTGGCTGATGATTGGCCAAGCATGCACTATAACCCGCATGCTTGGCCAATCATAGCTTGCAAAAAACAGAGAGCCATAATTGGCCAAAGCCATGGTGGCTTTGGCTAATTATGGCTCAGGGGGTTTAGTACACGCCCCACACTATAAAGGGCAGCCTGCAAGTCGGCCTTGTGTAGTGTGTTGCGGTGGTTAAGACAAGACAGAGTGAGAGAGAGTGTCATTTATTGCAGGTAGATAGAGCAGGCAGGCAGGCTAGTCAGTTAGAGTTACAGTGTGTAGAGGATATATATGCATCCCAGGTGTTGTATATATATTTATACACTGTATTGAGTTTAGCTAGATCCGCTCTTCCTAACTTACTGGCAGGCAGGCAGGTGATTGTGCTAGCTGCAGTATTCTCACATGGTGTACTGTCTGTGTCCTCTTCAGTGTGCACCTAAAGCTACGTGGTGTGTGTGCTGTCTGTGTCCTCTGCACATTGTGCTCCTAACGTAAAGCTGGTGTTTCACATATTTACTCCTAGAGGCAGGGATCTGCTCATATTAATACTACAGGCAGGGGATATTTCTGCAAGTACTTTCACATGGTGTACTCTGCAGGCCATTAGTATGTCTGGAAGGACAACAAGGAAAGGCAGAGAGTCACAAGCTGATAAAAGAGGGCAAGCAGGCTCTGCGTCTAGAGGCAACAGTGCTGATCGTGGACACGGTGCATCCTCGTCAGCACGTGGCCGTGGGACACGCTCTACATTTTTTCGGCAGCTGGCCGTGTTGAGCCGCAACATGCCGAAGGCTTAGTAGAGTGGATGACCAAGCCATCCTCCTCATCCTCTCTCACCCAGGCTCAGGGTACTTTGTCTGGCAAAGCAGCTGCCAACGCAGCCTCTTCCCTCTGCTCTATGGCATCAGTCACTCCTTCCCTAGCCCCACCATGTCCTCCTGAGGAGTTCCCCAAACTGTTTGACCACAGTGTTGTGTACATGCTGCAGGAGGATGTGCAGCGTTTTGAAGGCTCCGATAATGCTACACAGCTAGAGGAAGGCAGTAACGTGAGCCCAGAGAGAGGGGGTGCCCAAGAAGGACAGCAATTTGGCAGTGATGTTCCCCCAGCTGCAGCATACTGCAAGGTTTTCTACAGTGATGAGGAGGGAGGGGGATGATGAGGTCACTGACTCTACGTGGGCACTTGAGAGGAGGAGGAGGCACATCTCCAACGAGGCAGGATGCCCTCCAGGGGCCAGCTAAAAGGCAGCACACCGGCTGCATCGCACTTCTGCTATTTGCAACATATGTCTCAATCGTATCTCGCATGGCCAAAACATCACCCGCTTGGGCACCACATGCTTGTCCCGACATATGTCGACCTGCCATGCAGTTTGTTGGCAAGCGTACCTTAAAGTCCCACACCAAAGAACAAAGCGGACCTCTCCTTGCTCCTCATGAGCTGGGATCTCCAACCCCACTATACCCTCAGTCCTCTCTGAAGCCTGCACTGATAGGACTGAAGGTATAGAATTAGGTGGGTCACTTGTACTTGTGGGCAATCTACTATCGGTACACCGATGGCAGATTGTACCAGGCAAATTTCCCTGCCCCAGCTGCTGCAGCGCAAAAATAAGTTCTCTCCCAGCCATCCACATGCCCAGCGGTTGAATGCTAGCTTAGCTAAATTGCTAGCACTTCAACTGCTGCCGGCATGTGGAAGGCAATGTCCATGCCTCACTGGACAGGGCGGTCAGTGGTAAGGTGCATATTACCGCTGACTTATGGTCCAGCAGGCATAGACATGGACGTTACCTATCTTTCACGGTGCATTGGGTGACTCTGCTGGCAGCTGGGAAGGACGCAGGACAAGGTACAGTAGTGTTGGAGGTTGTTCTGCCACCACGCCTCCAAAATGTTACTACTGGTTGTGACACACCTCTCTCCTCCACCCCCTCCTCTTCTTCTTCCTCTGTGGCCTCTTCCTGTGCTGATGTGTCCTCGGAACCAGCGGTGCTCCGCAGGTGTTCAAGGGGGTACGCAGGCAAAAAGATGCCATGCGGTGCTTGAGCTGGTGTGCTTGGGTTTTGTCGGCTCTGCAGGGGCAGGCTCAGAGGTGGTTGACGCCACACCAGCTTAAGCCAGGAATGGTGGTTTGCGACAATGGCACCAGCCTGACCCATGTGCCCTATTTTGCTCATGTCCTAACTTGGTGGTGCAGCGGTTCTTGGGCAGGTACCCGGGCTTACAGCATGTTCTAAAGCAGGCCAGGAAACTCTGTGTGCATTTCCGATGGTCATATACTGCCAGTGCTCGGCTGGCAGACCTCCAAAAGGAATACAACCTGCCTAAGCCAGTGGGCCATGATCAGGGATGCATGCACTGTCCTGTCACCATTTGAGGATGCCACAAGGATGGTGAGCAGTGACAGTGCATGCACCAGTGACACTGTCCCTCTTATTCACCTGTTGGAGCACACGCTGCATGGAATAATGGACAGGGCCCTTGAGGCAGAACAGAGGGAGGAAGAGGAGGACTTCCTTACCTCTCAAGGCCCCATTTATCCAGACAGTGTTCCTGCTTGCCCGCCTATCACTCAGGAAGAGGAGGAGGATTGTGTCAGCATGGAGGTGGAGCCTAGCACTCAGCATCAGCAGCAGTCTTCAAGAAATCAATTACAGTCCCAAGAAACCCATGGACTTGTACGTGGCTGGGACGAGGTGGCTGCGGATCCTGTCGTCTTCAGTGACCCAGAGGACTCCGCACCGAATGCCTCAGCAAACCTACGTTGTATGGCCTCCCTAATCCTGCAAAGCCTGCGGAAGGATCCTCGTATTCGTGCTATCAAGAAGAGAGATCATTACTGGCTGGCAACCCTCCTTGATCCACGTTACAAGAGTAAGGTTGCAGACCTTATTTTGCCAGCGCAGAGGGAGCAGAAGATAAAGCATCTTTGGGAGGCCTTGCAGAAAGGTCTGTGCAACTCGTTCCCAAAGACTGGGAGGTTACAAAATCCTGGTCCTGGACAACGTGTTGCTGAGGCTTCGGTCAGTCACAGAAGGAGCGGTGGAGAAGGTGGCCATCTGACCAATGCGTTTAGACAATTTTTTAGTCCGCAGCCCCAAGGTATGACCGGTTCCAGCAACCATCGCCAGGGGTAGCAGGCCCCATTTTTCTGCCCCTGTTTAACAGGGGTGTGTAATTACAATTTTTGATGCAATACTTTGCAGCGGGCTCATTCCTGCGCTCCAACTAGAGTATCTGTGAGGGGTTGCAGTGTTGTGGCACCAGCACCAGTGCCTAAGGCCCAATTTTTCTACCACTGTTCAACAATGACATGTAATTACAATTTTTGATATAATAGTTCACACAGCAGGGCATTCCAGCGCCCACCAAGACTAACTGTGAGGGCTTACAGTGTTGTGGCAACACCAACACCTAGGGCCCAAATTTCTGCAGAGTATATACGGCAGGCCCCTACTTTCAAACATCCAACTTACAAATGTCTCCTGTCCACTGATGCTTTATCATCAATCCTTCACTAAAAAACACACATTTTCAAAAAATCTCTTGTCATTGGGACAGAAAGTGAATTGCAATCTTCTGAACAGATGCACACAGACAGCAAAACAAATGTTACAGGGGTGATAACCCTTCTCTATGTCTTCAGAAAAGCTTAAAAATTGTTTTTTTTGGCTGGAGCTACACTTTAAAAAAAATTACCAGTTCTAAATTACAAACTGATTCTACTTAACAATAAACATACAGTCCCTGTCTTGTTTGCACCGCCTGTATACTGCTGTTCAAAGTATATATGGCTGGTAATGACCTGGGGGGAGGGGGGAAATCCATGCTATTTTTCTCAATGATTTTCATCCATATTGCAGGGACCAGATATTACATTAAAGCCGCAAGCAGTTTTAAAATTACTTTTTTTCTTATAGTAATCTCATTTTTTGCAGGGACAGTTCTAAACACGTGCCACTTCACAGGCATACTATAGACATCCAGCAAGTACGATATTTAAAGGAATTTTTTTTTAAAAAATTCACTTTAAGCATCATTAAAATCACTGCTCCAGAAAAAATTACAGTTTTTAAAACTTTTTTTACATTGATACATGTTCCCTGGGGCAAAACCCAGGTACTTAAACCCGTTTTACGACAATAACTTGCATATTAGGCTTTAAAACTAGTACTTTTGAATTCGAACATTCAAGTCCCATAGACTTTAATGGGGTTCTAAATGTTTGCGTAAACGCTCGGTCCGTTCGAAGGTTCTGGTGTGAACCGAACTGGGGGGTGTTCGGCTCATAGCTAATTAGGAATAATCTGTATACGCAACCCCCAAGGTACAATTCTGTCCTCAATATATTTAAAAAAATATTTATGATTCCAAAAAATACAAGCTTTTTTTTCTAATAATCTAAATAGGCTATTCAAGAAACCTTTCAAAGTAATCCCTCCAAATGAAGACCCTTGGATGGATGGATTTTACTCATGAAACCATCAAACCTCTTGAATAGAAGCTGGTATCATTCCATTCCTTTTGCACAAGTTAAGTATGCTAAACTAAATATTGCCTACTTATTACTCGTGTATTTTATGAAAATTTCATAGACAAAAAAACAGCGATTTTCTCACTGTAGAAAAACACGAACTTCCCACCCCATATGCATTGTCAAAAGTTGACAAAAATTTAGACTGTCCTCCTGGCAGACCTATTGTGTCAGGAAATGGCTGTCTAACGGAGTCGGCAAGCAAGTTGGTGGATGATTACCTTAGACCTCATGTTGCCTCTTTAAGTTCCTATATTCAGGACACAGCAGACTTGCTGAGATCTCTGGATGGCCTATGGGTACCACCTGGGTTGTGGTTGGTGGCTATTGATGTGGAAGCTCTCTACAACTCCATCCCCCATGATTGGGGATCAGAGTTATGGAGGGCTTCCTATCAGAGAGAGGACCTGGTGCTTCTAAGTACAATCAGTTTATTTTGGATTTGTTGTTATTTATTTTAACAAATAATATCTTTGTGTTCGACCGCTCCCACTACCTCCAGGTGCTGGGTGTTGCGATGGGCACCAAGTGTGCCCCATCGTGTGCCAATCTGTACCTGGGGGGTGGGAGCGGGAGATTGAGAATTTTTGAGCATGTTCTGATATGGCGTCGCTTCATTGACGATTTTTTTGTTGTATGGACCAGCTCCCTTGAAGAACTATCCTCCTTCATGTTGATCTTGGCCGAGAATTGCTTCAATTTTAAATTTACAATGATCAGTGAATTTCAAGATCATGATTTTGAACGAGAGGCTTCAGCCCTGCAATTTCGGCTAATTAATAGAGGTTATAGTCGATCTATTCTTAAAAAAGGCCTACAAACGGGCTAAAAATAGGAATAGGGCTGACTTGATTCACCCCAAAAAAGGCCCAGCAACTGGTCAGCAGTTGGGATGAGCTTCTTGTTCGACTCAAACATCGTCTGTTCGTACGTTTGTCGAAATTCGAACAAAACGGATCATTCGCGACAAATTCGAGTGACTGGCGTGATTGTGCTAGCTGCAGTCTTCTAACATGTGGTATTACCCATGTGCTGTATAGTTTGCACCTAAACGTACTTGGTGTTTACTGCACTTGTGCTGTATAGTTTGCACTTAAACCTACTTGGAGTTTACTGCACTTGTGCTGTATAGTTTGCACCTAAACGTACTTGGTGTTTACTGCACTTGGGCCGTACAGTTTGCACCTAAATGTACTTGGTGTTTAGTGCACTTGTGCTGTATAGTTTGCACTTAAACCTACTTGTAGTTTACTGCACTTGTGCCGTATAGTTTGCACCTAAACGTACTTGGTCTTTAGTGCACTTGGGCTGTATAGTTTGCACCTAAACATACTTGGTAAGAGTAAAAGGCTTGACTGACATTAGCTTTTTTTGCTTAATTTTGACTTGCAGAAATAATGGAGGCCTTCAGAGAACAAGATTTCTTCACAGAATTTGTTCAAAGGGGGCCCCGGGTGGCAACCCCCCTTTTTTCTTTCCCAAAAAAACAATTTATTCAGCCAATATCTGGCATGGTAATGCCCCCCACCCCTAAAATAAGCGACATATTGTTGCCACACAGCACGTGCGCTTTGGGGGGCCAAGCCTGTATAAACAGGCTCACGGGCCACCACTGGAACATCAAAGGCCTCATCAGGCACAAGTGTCATGTAGTTTGTTGAGGGTCTCTTTAGGAAATTGTGCAATATGCAGCAGCAAAGTATGACATGGTTCAGATTCTACTTAACAAACCTACAGTCCCTGTCTTATATACTGCTGTTCAAAGTATATAGGGCCAATGGGTCTTGTAATGACCTGGGGGGAGTGGTGGCAGGGAAACCCATGCTATTTTTTTCAGCGATTTTTATCCATATTGCAGGGCCAGGTACCAAACATTACATTAGAGCCGCAAGCAGTCTTAAATTACTTTTTTCTTATAGTAATCTCATTTTGTGCAGGGACAGTTCTAAACATGTGCCACCTCACAGGCATACAATAGACACCCAGCAGGTACGATATTTAAAGCTGAACATTCCCTCCCACTGCTTGTAAAAGCAGTCTAGAGGCTAATTAGCCACTAGGATTTCTTTTACATGAAAGCCAACCGCTGGCTGAAAAGAATGATACCAAGATGATACCTAAACCCGCAGGAATCATTCTGGTATAACCATTTAAAGTCCAGCAACATACCATACGTTGATGTTCCTTGTTGGACATGTATTGTAATCTTTTTTTTTTCATGCAGTCTGTTAGCTGAACGAAAAAAAGAGATTGATCGGTGGGTATGCCCACCATTAGAATATCTCCCTTAATCAACACACTTCTAATGATGGTCATACATGCACTATTTATATATGCCTAAGCATGTGGGGAAATTCTCCCGCAAAAAAGTTATCCTGCGTACACACGGTCGATCCTTTCCATGGGCAAGCCTCCATCGGAATTTCGATCGTATGCACGCGGCATTAAGAGCAAAATCGCTCCTCCACCCCTGCTACCCCCTTGCTTCGGCAAATATGCTCTTTTTTTTTTAACTGTGGTGGTGAAATCACCTCCTACAGCATTGGAGTCACAGCTTTATGTATCGTGGGAGCAAACGCTGTTGCTGTCAAGATAAATAAATCCGCGCTGCAACTGAATGGCTTACCTGCTAAGCAAATGATGGTTAACATTAAAAACAAAGTAACATTACAATATAACAGTAAGATCATACCATACCTACAAAGCAAATACCAAAAAAAACATAGTAAAAAATAAAACATTTTTTAACGCAACCTATACCTAAAATATATATATGCCGAAGCATGGGGGCATCCTCCCTCAAAAAATTAATGCCGCGTACACGCGGTCGGACTTTTCCACAGGCAAGCCTCCGTCGGAATTTCGACCATATGTACGCGGCAATAAGAGCAAAATCGCTCTTCTGCCCCTGCTATTTTTTTTTGTGTTTTTTATTTTAGACTTTTTTTTTAACACTTTTTTTGTAACTGTTCAACTTTTCGGTTCCAGGTTTGGGTCTCTCAAAATGCAATGGCATCTTGGGAGAACCTGTTTAAGTGTGTCCTAGCCTGTGAAATGCTGTACCCTACGCTAAAACTTTACTAATGTGTAGTAGCGTTCAAAACATTTCCCAATGCAAAGACCAGGATTGTCAGGACAGCGGGGACAATAATAACGGGTGTCACGCCTATATCCGCGCTTTTTACAGAGACAACATTTTCTTTGGAGGGCTCGTTGGGTTGGGGTACTCTCGAGCACAAAAGGAAAATGCCTCTCATGCAGTCGGCTTACTGCATTTGGTTGGGAATGGTGAGGTGCAGAACCGCCTGGATACAGGAGTTTTTTGATGATGATCTCATCCTGGAATTGAAGGAAGGTTCCAGTCCCTCCTGAAGCTCTGTATAGCACATGAGCATTCAGTAAAGCCAATTGAAATAAGTACAGAGACACTTTTTTGTACCAGCGTCTCGCCTTACGGGCAATATGATACGGCGCCAAAAAATGGTCATTGAGGTCCACCCCTTCCATATTTTGGTTATATTCGTGGACACAACACCACAGCACCTGCTGCCGTACGAATTCGTACTGTCGTGTCTGCGTGAAGGGAGATAAGAACTAAAAAAAAATATTTTCCCTCCACTTCTCTAATTTCTCTTTATTGTTTTCCAATATTTGACAACACATGTTTACTTACAAATGATATAAAATATATAGTGCAAATATATAAATATGTAAACGCTAACATTAAATTGTGTGCGTACAATGGAAAATTGTATCAAATACTTATCATAATTTTCCTTTCCTGATGCCAAGACATGGCAGCATACCTATTATATAGCCCCGCCCAGGGCCGCCATCAGGGGGGTACAGGCATTACACCTGTAAGGGGCCCGGATGGGAACCACCCTAAAAAAAACGAAAACATTTTTTTTTTTTTTTCTGGGGTCCGAAGGTCCCCAGGGGTCCGGAGGGCACTAAGGGCCCCAGATGGCAAGCCCTTTTTTTTTATAAAAAAATATATATTTTTTAAAAAAAATATATATTTTTTTATATATTTTTCTTTTATTTTTTATTAAAGGGCCAATTTTTTTTCTTTTATTTTTTTAGAGGTCCGGAGGTCCACAGGGACCTGGAGATCTCCAGGGCCCCAGATGACAACCCCCCTTTTTTTATAAAATAAATATATTTTTTATATATTTTTTTATTTCTTTTATTTTATATATATATATATATATATATATATATATATATATATATATATATATATATATATATATATATTATTATTATTATTAAAGGGCCCAGAGGTCCCCAGGGCCCCATGTGTCAAACCCCCTTTTTTTATAATTGTTTTTTTTTTTTTTATATTTATTTTTTTATATTTTTTTTTATTAAAGGGCCCAGAGGTCCCCAGGGCCCTGGAAGGCAACCCCCTTGTTTTTTTTTTTTATATAAATGTTATATTTAAAAAAAATATATATATATTTTCTCTCTTTTTTCTTTTTATTTTATAAAGGGCACAGAGGTCCCCAGGGCCCCGGATGGCTACCCCCCTTTTTTATATATATTTTTCTTTATTTCTTCTTTTTGTAAAGGGCCCCCCCGCTTCTCAATTCGCGGCAGCACCCACCCCCCCGCTTCTCAATTTCATGCGGCAGCACACCCCCCCCCCCCCAGTTCTCTGCTCCAGGGGGCCTATGCCTGAAGCTGTGTAAGGGGCCCCAAAATTCCTGATGGCGGCCCTGTACACCTGTAAGGGGCCCGGGGGTCCGGAGGTGCCCAGATGCCTGGAGGCCCCCCAGCGCCCCAGATGGTAACCCCCCTCTTTTTTTTTTGTATATATATTTTTAGTTAATTTTTTTAGGATTTTTTATTAAAGGGCCAATTTTTGGAATTTAATTTTTTTTAGCAGTCCGGAGGTCCCCAGGGGCTCAGAGGCCCCCAGGGCCCCGGGTGGCAACCCCCCATATTTTTTGTTATTAAAGGGCCAATGTTTTTTTTTAGGGGTCTGGAGGTCCCCAGTGGCCCGGAGATCCCCAGGGCTCCAGATGACAACCCCCCCCCCCTTTTTTTTAAAAAAATACAAAAAATTATATATTTTTATAATTTTTTTTGTTATTTTTTTAACATATATATATATATATATATATATATATATATATATATATATATATATATATATATAATATAATTATGAAAGGGCCCAGAGGGCCCCAGATGACAACCTTTTTGCTTATAAAAATGTTATAAACATTTTATATTTCCCCCAGGTTTTTTTATTTTTTCTTGAATTTATTTTTTAAAGTGTATTTTGTGCGTGAAGTCGAGAGAGAGGAGCTGGACTTGCAATCCCCATCCTTCTCCATGCCCCCGGTGGCAATGGCGGGTGTGAGGGGGGGCCTCCCACTCACCCCACCCTACCTGCTACACTTGGGAGCCCGATGGGACAGAGGGACTCCCCCTATGAGGGAGTCTAGCCCACCCAGCCAGCCCTGTAGGTCCTTCGCCTCTCTTTATTTTAGGAGACCTCATGGCCAAAGTGCGTTCGTGTGCGTGCAAGTGTGGTGTTTTTTTGGGGGGGGGGTGGGCGTACTAAGCACAGGCGTACCTTGCATAGCACACCCACCGAGAGCCGGGCTGAGACCACCATCACATGTAGCCGAGACCGGGATCCGAACCCTTGGCTGCAGAGGTGAACAGCTTGTCAGCGCAGTGCCATTCACGTTGAGCCACCACAGCTCCCACCCCATGTAATTTTTGTTTAGATTTCTGGTAGTTATTTTTTATTAAAGGGCCCAGAGCTCCCAAGGCAACCCCCTTTTTTATTATTTTATATATATATATATATATATAGATATTTTAATTTATTTTTCATTAAAGGGCCCAGAGGTTTATTTTTATTAAAGGGCCCAGAGGTCCCCAGGGCCCCCGGATGGCTACCACCCTTTTTTTAATATATATTTTTCTATATTCATTTTTTTGGAATGGCGGCCCTGTACACCTGTAAGGGGCCCGGGGGTCCGGAGGTGCCCAGGTGCCTGGAGGCCCCCCAGCGCCCCAGATGGTAACCCCCCTCTTTTTTTTTTGTATATATATTTTTAGTGTATTTTTTTAGGATTTTTTATTAAAGGGCCAATTTTTGGAATTTAATTTTTTTTAGTAGTCCGGAGGTCCCCAGGGGCCCAGAGGCCCCCAGGGCCCCGGGTGGCAACCCCCCATATTTTTTGTTATTAAAGGGCCAATGTTTTTTTTTAGGGGTCTGGAGGTCCCCAGTGGCCCGGAGATCCCCAGGGCTCCAGATGACAACCCCCCCCCCTTTTTTTAAAAAAAATACAAAAAATTATATATTTTTATATATTTTTTTGTTATTTTTTTAACATATATATATATATATATATATATATATATATATATATAATTATGAAAGGGCCCAGAGGGCCCCAGATGACAACCTTTTTGCTTATAAAAATGTTATAAACATTTTATATTTCCCCCAGGTTTTTTTTTTTCTTGAATTTATTTTTTAAAGTGTATTTTGTGTGTGAAGTCGAGAGAGAGGAGCTGGACTTGCAATCGCCATCCTTCTCCATGCCCCCGGTGGCAATGGCGGGTGTGAGGGGGGGCCTCCCACTCACCCCACCCTACCTGCTACACTTGGGAGCCCGATGGGACAGAGGGACTCCCCCTATGAGGGAGTCTAGCCCACCCAGCCAGCCCTGTAGGTCCTTCGCCTCTCTTTATTTTAGGAGACCTCATGGCCGAAGTGCGTTCGTGTGCGTGGAAGTGTGGTGTTTTTTTTGGGGGGGGGTGGGCGTACTAAGCAGAGGCGTACCTTGCATAGCACACCCACCGAGAGCCGGGCTGAGACCACCAAACTCAATTCACATGTAGCCGAGACCGGGATCCGAACCCTTGACTGCAGAGGTGCTTGTCAGCGCAGTGCCATTCACGTTGAGCCACCACAGCTCCCACCCCATGTAATTTTTGTTTAGATTTCTGGTAGTTATTTTTTATTAAAGGGCCCAGAGCTCCCAAGGCAACCCCCTTTTTTATTATTTTATATATATATATATATATATATATATATATATATATATATATATATATATATATATATATATATATTTTAATTTATTTTTCATTAAAGGGCCCAGAGGTTTATTTTTATTAAAGGGCCCAGAGGTCCCCAGGGCCCCCAGATGGCTACCACCCTTTTTTTAATATATATTTTTCTATATTCATTTTTTTGGAAAGGAACCCCCCCGCTTATCAAATTGCGGCAGCCCCCCCCCCCCTTCTCAATTTCAGGCGGCAGCACCCCCCCCCTGTTCTCTGCTCCAGGGGGCCCATGCCTGAAGCTGTGTAAGGGGCCCCATAATTCCTGATGGCGGCCCCTGATTGCCCCCCCCCCCATGGTACGATATTTCAAGGAATTTTTTACTTTTATTGTTGCACTTTAACCACTTCCATACCGCGCCTATTCTGGCACTTCTCTCCTTCATGTAACAATTATATTTTCTTCCTTGAAAATTACTCAGGACCCCCAAACATTATATATATTTTATTAACAAACACCCTAGGGAATAAAGTGGCGGCCATTTTTTCTTACACATTTTCAACGGTATTTGCGCCAAAAAATTTCAAACGTTTTTGTTTTTTTTTGGCTTTAAAAAAAAAACCTGTTTCATGAATGACAAAATAAGAAAGCAGTAAAGCTAGCCCAATTTTTAGGGATAAGGTAAAAGATGATGTTACACCGAGTAAATAGATACCTAACTTGTCACGCTTTCATATTGCGCACACTCATGGAATGGCGCTAAACTTTGTTATTAAAAACGACGCTTGACTTTTTTTCTCAGGTTACCACTTTTGAGTTACAGAGGAGGTCTAGTGCTAAAATTATTGCTCTCACTCTAACGCACGCTATGATACCTCACATGTGGGGTTTGAAGGATGTTTACATATGTGGGTGGGACTTGCATGCGTGTTCGCTTCTGAGTGCGAGCTACTAGGGACAGGAGCATTTAAATTCCTTTTTTTTTTTTATTTTTTTTTTTTACTTAATATTTTCATTTTTGCACTTGTTTGTCCCTTTTTTTGTATTATTTTTCACTTTTCTTCCTATTACAAGGAATGTAAACATCCCTTGTAATAGGACTAGTGTGTGACAGGTCCTCTTTATAGAGAGAGGCGGGGTCAATTAGACCCCACATCTGTCCTCCAGGCTGGAAAGCATGGAATTGGTAAAAATAAAAAAATAAAACAACTCATGCTTTCAGCTGCGATCATGTTCGTTCAGCACAGTGGTGTAGTGTGTAGCATGTTCACCTAGCAGCAAAAGGGTTGCTGGTTCGAATCCCGCCCGTGACACTATCTGCCTGGAGTTTGCATGTTCTCCCTGTGCGGGTTTCCTCCCACAATCAAAAAACATGCTGTAAATTGGATCCTGTCTAAATAAGCCCTAATATGCAGTAGGATATTTAGGTTTTGTGCTGCCCTAGGCCTGACCAAATTTTGGCACCCCTAATAGAAAAATGACCCAACCTTCCTGTCAAGGCCACACCCTGTTTTTTTATGACCCACCCAGGAATTTTCAGGGGACACACACAAGTTCTGTGGGGGGGGGCACAGGAGTCCCTTAATTTGCCTAGTTTTTCGATCACTTCCTGTTTGGCTATGGGGCAGGAAGTGAAGGCCAATCTCCCCAAACGGACAGGGATAATACAAAATAAACTGACAGAGCTTCTAAACCCCCCCCCCCCCCAACTCTATCCAAAATGAAAGTAAACAAAAAAATAAAAGTGATGATTATAGTTCCAGTTTAACCCCAAATTTCAGATCATTTTATTAAGAGGCCTAAGAAAATATAACCATGCCAATAGGCCAGGATCCAGCGTTGCTAATATGTATGAATGTGTGTTAGGGACCCCCACAAACACCACCCAATGTTAAATCAACAATTTTCTGGTTTGTTTTGGGGATGCCTGCACCCCTGATAGGGTAAAGACACCTCACAAATGTTGTCACTTTCTACTTAATTCATTCACTTCCTGCCACATAGCCAAACAGGAAGTGAGGGAAACACCTGAGTAATGTTTTGTTGGGGACACACAGATCAATCTAAATAGTTTCCCATTTTGGAAATTGCATTTTGCTGTGTACACCCCAAATTAGTATAGATCTTGGACTTTGTGTTCCATTTACTAAAGGCAAATCCACTTTGCACTACAAGTGAACAAGCAAGGAAGAAAAATAAAAACTTGACGGGATTGGAAGTTAAAACCATCAGTGCTTCTTCTGATTTTCATTGCCTACGCTTCTACTGCAGAGCGGCTTTGCCTTTACTAAACCCCAAAGTAAGTAATCATTTGGGGTGTACACTGCAGTGCAATTTGCTTAATGGGGACCATAGTTAGATTGACCTGTGTCCCGAAGAAAAGACCATTGGTAGGGTTTTAACCTCACTTCCTGTTCAGCTGTGTGACAGGAAGTGAAGCCAATTTTAAGAAAAGGGACACAAAGCCCAACCTAAAAACACTAGCAGGGGTTCAAACACTCACTTGGCTTCCCTCAAACAACCCACAATTAGAATAGGATTGTCTTGTGCTAGTTTCAAGCACAGCGCTGTAAATCAGCACTTCAAGCCTGTCCACCAATACACCACCCCCCCCCCCCCCTCCAAACAGGCCCTGTTTGCAGGTTTTTCTACATCTTGCACATGTGCTTTAAAAAGTCAGTCTGGACATCAATTCTAGGAAACAATACTTACCGCTTTGTCCTTCCTTTTCTGGTGACTAAACATTTCATGCATACACACCAGGAAAGAGCTTAGAGACAAATCACACTTGATGGTTTAGGCCCAAACTATTTCAGCTGCAGCGGTTGAAATCCATAGCATGAAAAAAATATCACAAAACAAACTTCAAAATTTGAAAGTAATTTTATTGGTCCACAAAACAAGGAAAGCAAAACAAAAAATTACAAATAAACACACAAAAAATATATAAAAAAAACTAAAAACAAAAAAGACCAAGGTTTATTTCACAGTCATTGGAAAATAAATCATGCTTTTGAAATAACAGGATAGACCCACAGGATTAAAAATTAGTCATTAACATCTTGAGAAACATTTAGCAAAATTACGCAGCAGACAAAACATCCAAAAAAACAAAACTTGCTCCAAAACATCTCTGTTTCGCTCCGCCATTATTTCCAGCCAGCAAATCTGCCCCCTCTGAGGGCAGCTGACACGTGCACTATCCACGCTTTTTATAACATGTGTGCTAATGAACCAATTGGAAACACATGAAGAAATGTCAGCCTCTAGTTTGTGTGCACTTGTAACTGCTTACACCTGTTAAGGATGTCCTTAAATTACTAAGCCAAAAAGACAGCTTTCTGAGCATGCTCAGAAAGATGCATGTCATTTTCAGGCTCAAACACCCAGCTTCTTTTTCTAAGTGTTCGAGCATGCCCAGTTCACTCGAAATGCAGTAACAGAATCAAATCTGCAATGGCGGATGAAAGCATTAGAGGTGTTTTATTTATTTTTTGGTCAACCTGAACTGATGCTTTCCAACCTGAAGGGGAGGTCTTATAGAATTTTTACGTAACAAACATAAATAATAATAATTTAAACGCCCCTGTCCCTAGTAGCTCGCAGTCAGAAGCGAACACGCAGCATTTTTTTTTCTTCCGGTTACCAGTTTAGATTTACAGATGAGGTCTAGTGCTAAAAGTATTCCTCTCGCTCTTACGCACGCTATGATACCTCACATGTGTGGTTTGAAGGATGTTTCCATATGTGGGCGGGCCTTAAATGTGTAAGTCCCGCCCCCACATATTTAACCGCCTTTCAAACCCCACATGTGAGGTATCATAGCGTACGTTAGAGCGAGAGCAATACTTTTAGCACTAGACCTCCTCTGTAAATCTAAACTGGTAACCTGAAAATAAATAAAAAAGTGTTGCCTATGGGTATTTTCAAGTACTGAAGTTTGGCGCCATTCCATGAGTGTGTGCAATATTAAAGTGTAACATGTTGGGTATCTATTTACTCGGTGTAACATCATCTTTCACATTATGGCCATAAATTGGGCTAACTTTAGTGTTTTCTTAATTTGTAACCACTTGAGCCCCAGAGCATATTACTGGTCACTGACGGGGCCAGTTTTTGCATTTCAACACTGCGTCATTTTAACTGACAATTGCGTGGTTGTGCAACGTGGCCCCCAAACAAATTTGGCGTCCTCTTTTTTTCCCCCCAACAAAATTTTTTTTGTTTTGTTTTTTTGGTGGTATTTTATTCCCTCTGATTTTTTTCTTATTTTTGCTTGAACCAAAAATATAGCGACAATTTTGTAAATAAAAAGACAACTTTTTTACTGTTTGCTATAATAAATCTCCCCCAAAATATATTCAAAACATTTTTGCCCTCAGTTTAGGCCGATAAGTATTCTTCGACATATTTTTGGTTCCAAAAAATCACAATAAGCATTTGATTGGTTTGGGCAAAAGTTATAAGTAGGGGTTGGTCTTATGTTTTTTTTAGGAATTATTTTTGGTTTTACTAGTAATGGTGGCTATCATTGATTTTTCTGGCTACTGCGACATTGTGGCGGACACATTTTTGTGAGATTTGGCATTTTTCTAGCGAGCAATGGTATAGAAATGCATTGCTTACTATAAAAATGACACTGGCAGGGAAGGGGTTAACACTAGGGGCGAGGAAGGGGTTGATTATGTTACCTGGGTGTGTTCTAACTGTAAAGGGGGTGGGACTGTTTAGGGGAAATGACAGATCACTGTTCATACATTGTATGGACAGACGAGCAGGCATTCCCCCCCCTGACAGGACCGGGATAAAGGGGAACTCCACACCAAATTTAAAAAAAAACGGCGTGGGGGTCCCCCTTCAGGTGCACAACAGGCTCTTAGATTTGATCTGGAACATAAGGGGTTAAACCCACGCCAAAAACGGCGTGGGGTTCCCCCTCAGATCCAGACCAAACACTTCTCCCAGGCACGCAGTCTGGCCGGACAGGAATGGGGGTGGGGACATGGGGGAGTGTGTGCTTTGGGGGAGGGGGCACTGCCCCCCCCCACCCCAAAGCACTCTTGTCCCCATGTTGATAGGGACAAGAGCCTCTTCCCGACAACCCTGGCCGTTGGTTGTCGGGGTATGCGGGCGGGGGGCTTATCAGAATCTGAGAGCCCCCTATAATAAGGGGGTCCCCAGATTCTGGCCCCCCACCCTATGTGAATGAGTATGGGGTACATCGTACACCTACCCATTCACCGGGTGGAAAAGTGTAAACACAAATAAACCACACAGAAAAAAAAATGTATTAGTCAGCTCTGGGGGTCTTCTGCCGGGACCCCCCACCACCAGCCCATTGGGCCCGGGCTTCGCCGTTTTCTGCCGGGGGGGACACCCACCGATGCTCTCCGCCATGTCCAGCCAGGCCCCCACCCCAAAATAAGCTCTTTTACATCCGGGGGGGGGGCGGCCGAAAACAGCAAAGAACAACGGGGGGCGGAGCCCCTCGGTCTTCCAGACGTTTTCTGCCGGGGGGGGGGGCTCCAGCCCCGCACCGGTCTTTGCCGCCGCCTTCCGCCGGGGGGGACACCCATCGATGCTCTCGGCCATATTCGGCCAGGCCCCCAACCCAAATTAAGCTCTTTCCCATCCGGGGGGGGCTGGCGGAAAATGGCGGAGAACAACGGGGGCGAAACCCCTCCTCGGTCTCAGTGCAGCTCCTCCCACTGGCAGTAGTTCCGGCTCCTCCCACAGAGCTCATTCTGCTTCCTGCTGGAGAGGAGAGAAGACCTGTCTTCCAGAGCTCCTGTGTTCCAGCCTACCAGGACCAGCCTCCAGCCCCCAGCCCCCTGCCCCGGAAGAGGGGTGGGATGGCCTCCCTCAGCCCCGGAGGTGGACCGGCTTCCGGCCTCCGGAGGAGTCAACAGCACCTGCCCTCCAGCCAGACCACCGCCACCACCATCAGCAGGGAGGACCGTCTCTTCCTGGAGACCCAGAAGGGTCTCTCAGACTGGACAGCCCCTCAGCCAGGTGAGAATGAGGCAAGAACCAGGAGGAGGCGGGATAAAATCAAATCCCTGCTGGTGAGGATATCTCAGGCCTGCGTGGAAAAGATGACTACTCTCGCAGGCCTGAGGGAAAAGAGGGACAGGTGCTCCAGTAATAAAAGATCTGAATTCAAGGGGGCCATCACCACCCTAGGACTAGAAGTAAAAGAAATATGGGAATACCTGGGGGGCTTTTGCCAACGTGGGGCTGGAGAGATGAACTTCCTAGAGGAGCTCCGGAGGACCCTCCAGCAGGCCAACCGGGAAGGGAGCCAGGCAGCGAGGAGGAGCGGGCGGTCTAAGAAGGGGTCCCAACCCCCCAAACAGCCAGGAGAGTCAGGGGAGCCTGGGTGCAGTGGGGGGGGGGGCGAGTGCCGGTGGTGCAGGGCCCAGTATGGCCATAAAACCTGGGGAGGGTTCCCGGGAGCCGATCCCTCGGTCCGTGGAAGGGACTGGGGGGTTGGCGAAGTCCGGGGAGTCCAGTGATCCAGGAGGTCGCCGGGCCCAGGTGCCGCCGGCGGTACCCCCCCGCCATCTTCAGGTCAGCATACCCAGGCTCCCCCAGGATGGTCGCACTGCCACAGCTGAAGCCCGCCATGTGTCGGCTTCCATGACCCCTCAGCTTGCAGTGGAGCGGGAGGATCTGGCCATGGAAAGGCCAGGGACTGCTCCTGCGGCTGCTATGTCATCGGGAGAGAGGCAGACACATGGTGGAGGCATTGTGCTGCGGTCATCTGGAGGTAAACAGCTTGTGTGCAGTGTGGCCAAGATGGCGCCGGCTGTTGGGGGTGGAGTAGACCGGGACCCGGAAGTGACCGCCCAAGAACCAGAAGTGCCCCAGCCGGAACCGGAAGTGCCCCAGCCGGAACCGGAAGTGCCCCAGCCGGAACCGGAAGTGCCCCAGCCGGAACCGGAAGTGACCAGACCGAAACCGGAAGTGACCATACCGAAACCGGAAGTGCCCGTCCCGCGACCGGAAGTGCCCCCCCGCGAGTTTGCGGTGGTCGGTGGGGGCTCAGGGGACCTGGGGGATGAGAGGCCGGGGGTACAGGGGTGCCCAGCCCCGGACGCTGCAGCAGGCACCTCCAGGCACCCCCGGCAGGAGTTGGACAGAGACGTTGAGGACGGTAAATTGGACGGTAAGCTGCCACCCCCCCAGGTCCCCATGGACACTGCCACAGGCCCCGAGGGGCTCCCTGCAGCACAGGCGGGGTGGGGGGAAAGTCAGGTGGGACCCCTCCCAGTGGACTGTATAGCATACGATTATATCCGGCAGTTGGAGGGGTCCCAGGGGGGCTCCCCCCCAGTACAGGTGGAGTCCCAAGGGGCTGGTGTGGTCGCGGAGGGGTCTGGGTGGGGGAGTTTGGTGGGGGTGGTACCCCCCTCTGCTGTGGTCCCGGGGGGGGGGGAGCCTGTAGTCAGGCCAAAGGTGGTGGGTCAGGGTGGTCAGGGTATATCAGCGGGGGTGGGTGCAACACCACCGGCAGGGATGGGGGCCCCCCCGTCCCCCCCCACTTCTGGGGGTGCTGAGGGGGGTGCCCCACTTCCGGAGAACATCTTTCGGGGGTCTCCGGAGGCCAACTTATTGTCTGCCCTAAAGGGGGGTCGCTCTTTCGCCCAGGTGTTGGGCTCTCGTGCCCCTCTGGACCACCTGTACAGCCGGTTTGGCGCCCAGAATTTCCGCGCCCCCCCTGCTGACCAGGAGAGGACGCAGGGGTCGGCGTGGACGAGGGGTACAGGTGGTCCAGAGAGGAGGCGTAGGAATGTTGTCCAGCTTCGGTACGAGGGTCCGGACCCCTGCCCCGCTCGAGGTGAGGTGGTGGGCCTGGTACTCTCCTTGGGTTTTGGGGTGGATGACCTTTTTGCTGTCATCCATCCCACCAACACACGGGAGTTTGATATAAGTTTTGTCACTCCCGTGTGTATGGAACGCTTTATCACCGGCTTTGGGTTGGTGAGGGGCGTTGACCCTTGGAAGAGGTACAGGCTCATTCCCATCTCCAGGCAGGAGGAGGTTAAGAACATCACCATCCTGGTGAGGAATGAGTCGCTCCCTCCGGAGGACATTGCCACCTGGCTCGGGAGGTACGGGCAGTTGCAGACCCCCCTGAGGAAGAACCTTGATGAGCGCGGGGTCTGGACCGGGGCTTGGCTGACCAGGATCCGGCTCAAGAGGGAGGGCAACAGTGTTGCCCACCTCCCTGGCAGCGCCTTTCTAGGCAGAGACCGGATCCTGGCGTTCTACCCGGGACAGCCCCGTCGTTGCTTCAAGTGCGGCAGCCCGACCCACATGAGCTCGGACTGCACGGTGGTCAGATGTGGCCGGTGCCACGAGTTTGGCCACCAGTCCGAGTCATGTGGGAAGATATGCTGCAACTTGTGTGGTGAGATGGGGCACCCATTTAGCAGGTGTCCCAAAGCATATCGGGGTTCTTCCTCAGGGGGGGGACCTCCCGGGCCGGGAGCGGCCGAAGCCCCCCCGGCGAGTGATGGCCGGGGGGGTGGGGATCCTGGAGCCCCTAGTACTACTCCGGAGGGACCAACAGGCCCATTGCCTCAAAGAAGGCGGAGCAGGCGTGGGCGTGGGGCTCCCCCCCCGGGGGACACGGGCTCGGTTGGCCAGGAGGCTCCCGATCCTCCGGAGGGCGGAGCCGGTGGGGAGGAGTCGGGGAGGCCTGGGGGTCCCGGGCCTGAGGGTCCGGGGCCAGGGCCTTCCTCTCCTAATGTTGCAGGGCCGATCCCCATCCCCCTTCCCTTTCCCCCTCCTCACCATTGCCCCTCCCCTCCATCTGTTTCCCCATGCCCTCCTCCCTCATCTTCCCCTCCTCGTACCCCCCCCCCTCGTCCCCCCCCTCCCAAGTCCCGTCCCCCCCCTTCCCCTTCTTCTTCCCGTCCAGCTAAGTCTGGTCCCCCCCCTGTCCTCTCCCCTGTCTCTGGCCCCCCTCCTGCCTCTTCCATTCCCCCCCCTTCTGGACCCAGAGTCTCCTCTGGCCCTGTGGCCATGGAGATGGAAGCTGCTCGAGCCTCATCCAAGAGGGAAATCTCGAGCAGCGGGTCCGAGGAGGGGGGTGGTGTAGTCATCTCGGAGAGGTGGCAGGAGTGGGAGCAGGTGAGACGCAAAAAGAAGAAGGGGAAGGCTGCCAGATCTGGGGGCGGGAAGTCCCCAGTGAAGGGTGGGGTTCCCCCAGGGGCACGAAGTGGGGTGTCCCTGGGGAACCCGTTTGGTATCTTCTCCTCCTCCTCGGGCTCAGAGGAGGAGGAAGTGTAGATATGTAAATATGTTTTTGTGTTTGTAGTATGAAGGAGAACATGACCACTTTCAATCATTCTGATGGCGGTACCCTCTCCAATACGGCTTGCGACCATTAATGTCGCAAGTATTCGTTCTGCGGGAGCTCGTTTTATGGCCTTCGATTTTCTCAGCCGTGTTGAAGCTGACATTTTGTTTTTGCAGGAGACCTGGCTGGCATCTGTGGCAGAGATGCATCTAGCAAAGAGGGAGTGGAGATGTGGGCCCTCCCTCTGGTCTCTTGCGGCCGAGCCCTGCAGTGGGGTTGCGGTCCTTTTTAAGACTGGTCCGGTGGCTTGCCGGCGAGTGATTGAAGTGGAGATCGGTAGATGTCTGGTGGTGGACGCTGTCGTGAGGGGGCAATTCCTCCGGCTCATAAATTTTTATGGGCCTCAAACTAGGAGGGAGAGGAGGAGCCTCCTTACGGCGGTTAAGCCTTATCTTTTTACGTCCCAGCAGGTGATTTTTGGTGGCGATTTCAATATGATCACTAGGCCCAAAGACCGGGCAGGTGCCGCCAACCCTCTGGGATATGATAGTATTTTTTTGAATAACGTAGTGAGGGAGGCCAGGTTGGTGGATGTGCACGTTCGTCACCTCCCCAACCTCACTGGTTTCACATTTTCCCGAGGTAGTAGTAAGAGTAGATTAGATAGGTTTTTTTTTAAAGGAGGACTCTGTCTGCTCGGCTCCTGAGCTGCAGTCGGTAGAGTTCTCCGATCACTGTATGGTATCTGTGGCCCTGAATGTCGCTGACACTCCTCAGAAAGGGAGGGGTTTTGTGGCGCCTGAATGGGTCGCTACTGGAGGATCCTGAGGTTAGGGAAGCCTATGAGGTTTTCTTCCTGGGCCAGACCTCGCTCCTTGAGGGCAACTGCTCCCGCCTTGAGTGGTGGGAAGTAGTTAAAAAGAGGTCTGGCGACTTTTTCCGGGAAATCTCTGGGTACAGGGCAGCTTCCAAGTACCAGGCTTACCAGAGACTACGCAGGCAGCTTGACCGCCTGGTGTCCTCTGGGGGCTCTCAGGAACAGATATCCGGTCTGAAGGCGCAGATGAAGGAGTGTCAGTACGACCGTCTCGCCTCCCTGGTTTTTGAGAGGGATTATGGGAAGTTTATCTCTCCTGATCCCTACAGGAGCTGTGGTGAGGTGGCGAGGTCGAAGGTCGTACATGGCCTGAAGGATGCCTCAGGATCTCTGGTCCGGTCCAGATCGGGGATCCTGGGTGTCGTCAGAGACCACTTTTCGGACCTCCTGAAGAAGCGGCCTCTAGACATGGAGAAAGTCAGGGAATTCCTTGATGAGACCCCGCTGGAAGTGGGGTCTGACCTTCCTGACTCTCTGACAGAAGAGATCTCGGTAGCTGAAGTTGAGCAGGCTATTAGCTCTTTAGCTTCTAAAAAGTCACCTGGGCCCGATGGGCTCACGGCCGAGTTCTACAAAACCTTTAAGAGCCTCTTGGCTCCTCATCTGAGGGACGTGTTTAGTGAATGTTTGGCCTATGGCCTGCTGCCTCCCTCAATGAGAAGGTCAGCTCTGATCCTACTGTCAAAGGGGAAAGATCCGTCTGTGGTGGAGAATTGGCGTCCGATCGCCCTTCTTACCACAGATAGGAAGATACTGGCAAAGATCTTGTTTACACGTCTGTCTGCTTTGGCGGGCAGGATGCTGTCTCCCTCTCAGCACTGCACAATTCCTGGCCGGGGCACTTTTAGTGCCGTCCTGAGCGTCCGGGAGGCTGTGGAAAGGTGCAGGGCTGATGGCAGCGAGCGGTATCTGCTTGCATTGGATCAGGCTAAGGCGTTTGATCGGGTGAACCACGAGTACCTTTGGCTGCTTCTGAGGAGATACGGTCTGCCTGATCAATTCGTTGATTGGCTGCAGGTATTGTATAGGGGAGCTGAGAGCTTCCCTCTTGTCAACGGTTGGGTGGGCCGGGCCTTTGCCGTGGACTCTGGCGTCCGGCAGGGGTGCCCGCTGAGCCCCCTCCTGTACATCTTTGCGGTCGACCCCTTCGTAAGGAGGCTAGACTGCGGGCGTCTGGGGGGGGTTCCGGTGGGACCTGTCGGGGGTCCGGTTTCGGCGGTGAGGGTTGTGGCCTATGCGGACGACGTCTCGGTGGTGGTATCTGGTCGTGAGGAGGCCCATTATGTGGAGTCCCAGATCGGGTGCTACTCTGAGGCGTCAGGCTCGCTGGTCAATTGGGACAAGAGTGAAGTTTTCTGGTTGGGGAAGGAGGGGGAGCAGTTCCCCCTTCCGGACGTGTTCCCCACGCCCGTACCAGAGATTCGAGTTCTTGGCATTCATTTCGGCCCGGGTGATTATCCCAAGCTAAACTGGGAGCGCAGGCTGGTGAGTGCCACTCGGAAGGTGAAGGCCTGGAAAGGTTGGAAACTTTCCCTGAGGGAAAGGGTAAGCTTGGTCAAGACGTACTTATTGCCTGAGTTTCTCTTTGTAAGCTATGTGTGTCTTTTGCCAGCATCTCTCTATGCTCGGGTCTATGGTCTGTTCTTCCTGCTGTTGTGGGGAAGCAGACTGAACCTGATCAAGAGGGAGGTCACATACCGCCAGCGACGGCAAGGTGGGTTGGACATGGTCAACCCGGTGGTGTTCTTTGTCACCATCTTTGTTAAATACAATTTGCAGTCCATATTTGTGGACGAGCCTTCCTGGTGGGAGTGTTCATGCAAGGACTGGCTCTTGCTGTTCTTGAGGCAGTGGGGGGAGGGGGGGAGGCCCGGCGATCTGAGGAGATCGCATGGGTATCTCCCTTCCTATGTCCCCCTGGCATTAAAGGTACTGAGGCAGTGGCGGATAACTGCCCTGGAGGTGGGCTCTTTGGGTCGGCGGGAGCTGTACCTGAGGGTCATGGCCTCGGACATTTTGAAGCCCCTGTCTTTGAGGGACTAGCCCTCTTGAATTCTTCTAGAATTCCAAGTAAGTTTTGGGATCTCGCATGGAGGTCGTTCCATGGACGACTCTATGTCCGTGCGAATCTCAAATACAGGAACCTGGGGGACAGGGACTGCCCCCGTCAGGAATGTGGTGGGACATTGGAGACCATGGACCATTTTCTGGTCCAATGTCCCTTCAACATGGAGGTTCTTACGAAGGTAGGGGGTGCCATTGGCTACCCCCGCCTTCCGGCCCTGACCTATGCTGAGCGAGTGTATGGTGATTTTCGGGGTCCGCAGGGGATTTGAGTTATCGTCACTTTATTTAGTCAGCCTAGTTGTGCTTTATTACACTTGGCACGCTCGGTGTTTGGTGTCCACTAGGGACAAAATCCTGCCTGTGCATGAGGTGGTGGGCGGTATCTTTCGGGAGTTGGTGAAGGTGCGGGATCTGGAAAGGAGCAGGGTCGGGCCTGAGAGGTGTGCCCATTTATGGAGGGGGTTCCTCTTCCAGCCCCCTTAGGTCACGGCTCTGCCCCTCTCCATGGGTAGGGGCATCTATCCTTTTTCACCCCCTTAGATTTTGTTTATGGTATTTTTTTGAAATAAGGCTACAGACATGTCTGACTATCATGTTCTTGCTCATACGTGGGTTGTAGGTATTTGTTGTTGTGATGGTGGGGTGTGTTGTGGGTTGGCGATGATCTGGACAGTAGTGGTTTCTATGGACTTTAATATCTCCCTACTGTACCAGTGAGCCGTTTTAAGTGTTTTTTTTTTTTTTTTTGGCAATGATCTGGGCAAGCTTTTCCTGATGGACTATAAAGACTTTCTCTTGTACCAGTGAGCCTGTTGTAAATACCTGTTCTGGTGCTATTTTTTTTGTTTTTTTTCTTTATAGTTATTTCTTGGTGGGTGGAGGTCGGTGATTTGATGGTTTGTGTTTTGTTGTTTGTTTTTGTGTTATTTGGTTTATTTCGTTATTTTGTTTATTTTATATATTTGTTAACCTTTTGGTCGTAGTTTTATAAATAAAAAATTACCCCTCCTCGGTCCTGTGGACGTGTGTGTGAGGCTCTCTGGACTTCCAGAGAGCCATGGAAGCTATCAGCCCAGGGGGAGGCTCTATTTCCCGGGCGGTGAGGAAGCTATGCCTGTAGAGGGGCCGGATACCATTTCAAGGACAGTGGAGAGTTTGAGACCATCAGATGAGGATCTCAGGTATCTGGAGTCCCAGATTGCTCTCTCTGCATGGCAGGAGCAGCAGCCAGGTGAAAGTGATTTTGAAGCTACTGGCCGTCGGATGGAGGTCTATGCAGTCTTGGATAGGCTTATGGACTTTTTGGTGGTAGTGCATGAAGACCTGGCACGCTTAAGAACAGCCAGAGATCGGGTGGGCAAAAAGAAGCGGAAGGGCTATCGCCTGAGTGTTCAGACATTGAAAACGACCCTGAGTGAGTATATCATTTATTGGAACCGGCTGTTGGATCAGTCTACTATGGACACTGATGAGATGGATGAGTTGGAGGAACGCCTGATGGAAGTTTGCGATAAGGGAAGCCAGGCTGCTCGCCGTAGCTCCCAGGCTGAGGTGCCAATTTCCCCTTTGCCACCAGGGGGCGCCCAGCCTGGAGGCCTGGTCGGATCCCCCGCGGTCACCGCGGGACCGGAAGTGGCGGGTCCCGGGGTTGCTGTGGACGAGGAGGAAGTCATGGAGGTTGGAGGAACGCAGGACGAAGTCGCGGCGGGTATTGCCGCGAATGTGTGTGCCGCGAGTCGCGAGGCTACTGCTGCGGTGGATGCCGCGGGTCGCGGGACTGCCGCTGCGGGTGTGGAGCCGGAGGGTATTGCCGCGAAAGTGAACACCGCGGGTTGCGGGGTTACCGCTGAAGGTGTGGAGCCGGAAGTAGCGGATCCCGGGACAGCTGCGGGTGAGGAGATGGGACTTGTGGAGGCTGTTGCTGTGAAGGATGGAGCAATGAAGGATGGAGCAATGAAGGACGGTTTCCGCGGTGTGAGTGCCATGGATCGTGGGATTTCTGCTGAGGACACTGTGAGGGGTGAGATACCTACCATCGTCTCATCCCGGGTTTTGGGGGTGGCCACTGTTGCGGGGACTGTTGGGTCATCTTTTTCTGTGGACTTGCTGCCGGGGTGGTGGGGTGCCTCTTGTGGTTTCCCCCTCCGGCCCTTCAGTTTCTGTGTCCGTGGCGATGACCCCCCAGCGCATGGAGTGGGGTGATTGCGAGCAGGGTAGTATAACTAGCCCATGTCTTGCGATGGACCACATACGGCTGCTGGAGGGTGAGCCAACCAAAGCGGACCAGAGTACTGATTTTCATGACATTGGGGTACCCTCTGGGGTTTTGGAGCATACGGGTCAGCCCCAAGTGGGTCTTCTGGGCGGTGTGGGGACCCCTCCGGCGGCAATTATTTCTGCTGGGGTGTTTCCGGTGCTTGTGCACCTGCTGTGCCCGGGGCCCCTGGGAAAGACTTAAGTATAGCTGTTGATAATGTTGATTCTAGCAATGTTGTTGTTTCTGATCTCCCCCCGCCTCCTCCCCAAATCAGTGGGTCCCAGGAGGCTGGGGTTATGTCGGCCCTAAAAGTGGGGTTGTGTTTTGCAGATGTCACTGGTGGTAGGGTACAGCTTGGGCGTTTTTATAGTGCCCATGGTACGATGGCTTTTAGGGGCTCAGTGCCAGCTGCCACTAGGGTGGGGGGAGTGGAGCGTAAGCGCCATAACGTTGTGCAGCTGCGCTGGTTGGAAGAGTTTGGTCGTCCTCCGGGGAGAGACGAGAGGTGGTGGATATGGTGTTGGCCCTTGGGTTTAAGGCATCAGACATCTTTGCTGTTATCCACCCCTCGGGTTCCCTGGAGTATGATGTAAGTTTTGGTACCCCCGTCTTAATGGAGAGTTTTATCTCCAGACGGGAGGTGGTGAAGAATCAATCCTCGTGGAAATCCTTTAGAGCAGTCCCCCTGTCTAGACAGGAAGAAATAAAAAGGGTGTCAGTCCTGGTTAGAAATGAATCTATTCCCGCAGAGGATATCACAACATGGTTGGGGCGGTACGGCCAGGTGATGGCCCCGCCAGGGAAAGTTTTGGATGCCAAGGGGATCTGGACTGGTGCCTGGTCTGTCTCAGTAAGGCTTAGACGCATCGGGTTATCAGTGACACATGTGCCTGCGTCAGGTTATATTGGGAGGGATGAGGATAGGATCCTTGCATTCTATCCGGGGCAACCTAAGCTCTGTTTTAGATGCAACAGTCCTTTGCATTTCAGTAGGGACTGTAGGGAACCCTTTTGTTCAAAGTGTAATGAAGCTGGGCACTTGGCCAGCGGGTGCAATAAATTTCAGTGCAATCTGTGCGGTGTTATGGGGCACGTTTTTTAGCCAGTGCCCCTCGGCCTTTCGGGCACCTGTTGGGGGGGTGTCTCCCCCTGCGGGGCCTGGGGGGTCTGGGGAGTCTGTGCTTCCGGTTGTTTCGTCGGCCGGGCCTCCTGCCCCGCTCCAGCTGGCTGGCGCAGTGACTCTGAGAGCCAGTCTTTTGTGATGGGTTCCGGGAGTCCGGGGCCGTCGTCAGGAAGATTGGGTCATAAGTCGGGTGGCTCGAGAGTTTCCCCTTTAAAATCTGGGGGGAGGGGTAAGGCCCCTTTGGCGCAATCTGTGGTATCTCGTGGCAAGGCTAAGATGCCTAGGATGGTGTTGCATCCCCTCTCTCGGGATTCGCAGCCCATTCCTACTTGGTCTGGGTCCTCTGTTCCTGTGTCTGGTGGTGGGGGGATCGAGAGGCGGGTCGTTTCTCTGATTCTGATACCCCTAGTACGAGACCTGTTCGTAAGGGCAGAAGGGGTAAGGTTCCTAGGGATCCCCAGCCAGTTGTAGACTTGCCTTCTCAGCCAGGTAAGGAGAGTAAAGGCAATGTTTGGGTGGCGGTGGGAAAGGGGAGGTGTAAAAGCAGTCCTGGGGTGATCCCCAGTTCTGGGTCAGGTCCTGGTCCGGGTGTTTCCTCTCCAGAAGGTGGAGTTGGGGCGACAAGTAGTGCCCAGACTCCCCCTGGTATAGCCCTGCAGAACAGGTTTTCCCACCCTGGATCCTGTGGTGGATTCTGGTGGGGGTATGGTTGCAGGGGATTGTGCTGATGGTAGTAAATGAGTAATTTTAATTAAAAAAAAAAAAATGCAGTAATGTGGTAACATGTGTATGTACAATTGCGTAGTTGCGTAGATTTTTAAAGTTTTGGGGAGGGTTAGGGTTATGATTTTGTTATATTTGTTTATGCATAATGGAAGTATGTATGTTTTAAGGGTTGGGTTACTTGGGAAGTGGAAATGATTAAAGAGTATAATAATGCAAGTTATTGGGGTAGGTATTGGTGCGAATTTTAGTGATGTGCAGATGGTATATGTATAGTACGGTGGGGTAATGTTTGTACGCAAAGAAAATGTTTTAGTGGTAGAGGGTTGCTTTGGTACTTGGGAAGTGGTAATGATTAAAGAGTATAAAAAGCAAGTTATTGGGGCAGGTATTGGTGCTAATTCTTAGTGATGTATAGATGGTATATGTATAGCATGGTGGGGATAATATTTGTATGTAAAGAAAATGTATTGTGGCAGAGGGTTGTTTTGGTTTAATTGTTTTTTCTGTATACATTTTTGGTCGTAGAATTTCCAATAAAAAAATTACCCCTCCTCGGTCTCAGTGCAGCTCCTCCCACTGGCAGTAGTTCCGGCTCCTCCCACAGAGCTCATTCTGCTTCCTGCTGGAGAGGAGAGAAGACCTGTCTTCCAGAGCTCCTGTGTTCCAGCCTACCAGGACCAGCCTCCAGCCCCCCCTGCCCCGGAAGAGGGGTGGGATGGCCTCCCTCAGCCCCGGAGGTGGACCGGCTTCCGGCCTCCGGAGGAGTCAACAGCACCTGCCCTCCAGCCAGACCACCGCCACCACCATCAGCAGGGAGGACCGTCTCTTCCTGGAGACCCAGGAGGGTCTCTCAGACTGGACAGCCCCTCAGCCAGGTGAGAATGAGGCAAGAACCAGGAAGAGGCGGGATAAAATCAAATCCCTGCTGGTGAGGATATCTCAGGCCTGCGTGGAAAAGATGACTACTCTCGCAGGCCTGAGGGAAAAGAGGGACAGGTGCTCCAGTAATAAGAGATCTGAATTCAAGGGGGCCATCACCACCCTAGGACTAGAAGTAAAAGAAATATGGGAATACCTGGGGGGCTTTTGCCAACGTGGGGCTGGAGAGGTGAACTTCCTCGAGGAGCTCCGGAGGACCCTCCAGCAGGCCAACCGGTAAGGGAGCCAGGCAGCGAGGAGGAGCGGGCGGTCTAAGAAGGGGTCCCAACCCCCCAAACAGCCAGGAAAGTCAGGGGAGCCTGGGTGCAGTGGGGGGGGGCGAGTGCCGGTGGTGCAGGGCCCAGTATGGCCATAAAACCTGGGGAGGGTTCCCGGGAGCCGATCCCTCGGTCCGTGAAGGGACTGGGGGGTTGGCGAAGTCCGGGGAGTCCAGTGATCCAGGAGGTCGCCGGGCCCAGGTGCCGCCGGCGGTACCCCCCCCGCCATCTTCAGGTCAGCATACCCAGGCTCCCCCAGGATGGTCGCACTGCCACAGCTGAAGCCCGCCATGTGTCGGCTTCCATGACCCCTCAGCTTGCAGTGGAGCGGGAGGATCTGGCCATGGAAAGGCCAGGGACTGCTCCTGCGGCTGCCATGTCATCGGGAGAGAGGCAGACACATGGTGGAGGCATTGTGCTGCGGTCATCTGGAGGTAAACAGCTTGTGTGCAGTGTGGCCAAGATGGCGCCGGCTGTTGGGGGTGGAGTAGACCGGGACCCGGAAGTGACCGCCCAAGAACCGGAAGTGACCAGACCGGAACCGGAAGTGGCCAGACCGGAACCGGAAGTGGCCAGACCGGACCCGGAAGTGACCGGACCAGAACCGGAAGTGCCGTCCCGTCGCGACCGAAGTGCCCCCCCCCCCGAGAGTTTGCGGTGGTCGGTGGGGGCTCAGGGGACCTGGGGGATGAGAGGCCGGGGTGTGCAGGGGTGCCCAGCCCCAGACGCTGCAGCAGGCACCTCCAGGCACCCCCGGCAGGAGATGGACAGAGACGGTGAGGACGGTAAATTGGACGGTAAGCTGCCACCCCCCCCAGGTCCTCATGGACACTGCCACAGGCCCCGAGGGGCTCCCTGCAGCACAGGCGGGGTGGGGGGAAAGTCAGTGGGACCCTCCACTCCCAGTGGACTGTATAGCATATGAATTATATCCGTCAGTTGGAGGGGTCCCAGGGGGCTCCCCCCCAGTACAGGTGGAGTCCCAAGGGGCTGGTGTGGTCGCGCGGAGGGGTCTGGGTGGGGGAGTTTGGTGGGGGTGGTACCCCCCTCTGCTGTGTGTCCCGGGGGGGGGAGCCTGTAGTCAGGCCAAAGGTGGTGGGTCAGGGTGGTCAGGGGTATATCAGCGGGGGTGGGTGCAACACCACCGGCAGGGATGGGGGCCCCCCCGTCCCCCCCCCTACTTCTGGGGGTGCTGAGGGGGGTGCCCCACTTCCGGAGAGCATCTTTCGGGGGTCTCCGGAGGCCAACTTATTGTCTGCCCTAAAGGGGGGTCGCTCTTTCGCCCAGGTTTTGGGCCTCTCGTGCCCCTCTGGACCACCTGTACAGCCGGTTTGGCGCCCAGAATTTCCGCGCCCCCCCTGCTGACCAGGAGAGGACGCAGGGGTCGGCGTGGACAGGGGTACAGGTGGTCCAGAGAGGAGGCGTAGGAATGTTGTCCAGCTTCGGTACGAGGGTCCGGACCCCTGCCCCCGCTCGAGGTGAGGTGGTGGGGCCTGGTACTCTCCTTGGGTTTTGGGGTGGATGACCTTTTTGCTGTCATCCATCCCACCAACACACGGGAGTTTGATATAAGTTTTGTCACTCCCGTGTGTATGGAACGCTTTATCACCCAGCTTTGGGTTGGTGAGGGGCGTTGACCCTTGGAAGAGGTACAGGCTCATTCCCATCTCCAGGCAGGAGGAGGTTAAGAACATCACCATCCTGGTGAGGAGATGAGTCGCTCCCTCCGGAGGACATTGCCACCTGGCTCGGGAGGTACGGGCAGTTGCAGACCCCCCTGAGGAAGAACCTTGATGAGCGCGGGGACTGGACCGGGGCTTGTTTGACCAGGATCCGGCTCAAGAGGGAGGGCAACAGTGTTGCCCACCTCCCTGGCAGCGCCTTTCTAGGCAGAGACCGGATCTCCTGGCGTTCTACCCGGGACAGCCCCGTCGTTGCTTCAAGTGCGGCAGCCCGACCCACATGAGCTCGGACTGCACGGTGGTCAGATGTGGCCGGTGCCACGAGTTTGGCCACCATATCCGAGTCAATGTGGGAAGATATGCTGCAACTTGTGTGGTGAGATGGGGCACCCATTTAGCAGGTGTCCCAAAGCATATCGGGGTTTCATCCTCAGGGGGGGACCTCCCGGCCGGGAGCGGCCGAAGCCCCCCCGGCGAGTGATGGCCGGGGGGGTGGGATCCTGGAGCCCCTAGTACTGCTCCGGAGGGACCAACAGGCCCATTGCCTCAAAGAAGGCGAGAGCAGGCGTGGGCGTGGGGCTCCCCCCCCGGGGGACACGGCTAGGTTGCCAGGAGGCTCCCGATCCTCCGGAGGGCGGAGCCGGTGGGGAGGAGTCGGGGAGGCCTGGGGGTCCCGGCCCTGAGGGTCCGGGCCAGGCCAGGGCCTTCCCCTCCTAATGTTGCAGGGCCGATCCCCATCCCCCTTCCCTTTCCCCCTCCTCACCATTGCCCCTCCCTCCACCTGGCCCTCCATCTGTTTCCCCATGCCCTCCTCCCTCATCTTCCCCTCCTCGTACCCCCCCCCTCGTCCCCCCCCCCTCCCAAGTCCCCGTCCCCCCCCTCCCCCCTCTTCTTCCCGTTCAGTTAAGTCTGGTCCCCCCCCTGTCCTCTCCCCTGTCTCTGGCCCCCCTCCTGCCTCTTCCATTCCCCCCCCTTCTGGACCCAGAGTCCTCCTCTGGCCCTGTGGCCATAGAGATGGAAGCTGCTCGAGCCTCATCCAAGAGGGAAATCTCGAGCAGCGGGTCCGAGGAGGGGGGTGGGTAGTCCATCTCGGAGAGGGTGGCAGGAGTGGGAGCAGGTGAGACGCAAAAAGAAGAAGGGGGAAGGCTGCACAGATCTGGGGGCGGGAAGTCCCCAGTGAAGGGTGGGGTTCCCCCAGGGGCACGAAGTGGGGTGTCCCTGGGGAACCCGTTTGGTATCTTCTCCTCCTCCTCGGGCTCAGAGGAGGAGGAAGTGTAGATATGTAAATATGTTTTTGTGTTTGTAGTATGAAGGAGAACATGACCACTTTCAATCATTCTGATGGCGGTACCCTCTCCAATACGGCTTGCGACCATTAATGTCGCAAGTATTCGTTCTGCGGGAGCTCGTTTTATGGGGAGGGAGAGGAGGAGCCTCCTTACCGCGGTTAAGCCTTATCTTTTTACGTCCCAGCAGGTGATTTTTGGTGGCGATTTCAATATGATCACTAGGCCCAAAGACCGGGCAGGTGCCGCCAACCCTCTGGGATATGATAGTATTTTTTTGAATAACGTAGTGAGGGAGGCCAGGTTGGTGGATGTGCACGTTCGTCACCTCCCCAACCTCACTGGTTTAACATTTTCCCGGGGAAGTAGTAGGAGTAGATAAGATTAGAGTTTTTTTTAAGGAGGACTCTGTCTGCTCGGCTCCTGAGCTGCAGTCGGTAGAGTTCTCCGATCACTGTATGGTATCTGTGGCCCTGAATGTCGCTGACACTCCTCAGAAAGGGAGGGGTTTGTGGCGCCTGAATGGGTCGCTACTGGAGGATCCTGAGGTTAGGGAAGCCTATGAGGTTTTCTTCCTGGGCCAGACCTCGCTCCTTGAGGGCAACTGCTCCCGCCTTGAGTGGTGGGGGAAGTAGTTAAAAAGAGGTTTGGCGACTTTTTCCGGGAAATCTCTGGGTACAGGGCAGCTTCCAAGTACCAGGCTTACCAGAGACTACGCAGGCAGCTTGACCCGCCTGGTGTCCTCTGGGGGCTCTCAGGAACAGATATCCGGTCTGAAGGCGCAGATGAAGGAGTGTCAGTACGACCGTCTGCCTCCCTGGTTTTTGAGAGGGATTATGGGAAGTTTATCTCTCCTGATCCCCTACAGGAGCTGTGGTGAGGGTGGCGAGGTCGAAGGTCGTACATGGCCTGAAGGATGCCTCAGGATCTCTGGTCCGGTCCAGATCGGGGATCCTGGGTGTCGTCAGAGACCACACTTTTCGGACCTCCTGAAGAAGCGGCCTCTAGACATGGAGAAAGTCAGGGAATTCCTTGATGAGACCCGCTGGAAGTGGGGTCTGACCTTCCTGACTCTCTGACAGAAGAGATCTCGGTAGCTGAAGTTGAGCAGGCTATTAGCTCTTTAGTTTCTAAAAGTCACCTGGGCCCGATGGGCTCACGGCCGAGTTCTACAAAACCTTTAAGGAGCCTCTTGGTCCTCATCTGAGGGACGTGTTTAGTGAATGTTTGGCCTATGGGCCTGCTGCTCCCTCAATGAGAAGGTCAGCTCTGATCCTACTGTCAAAGGGGAAAGATCCGTCTGTGGTGAGAAGTTGGCGTACCGATCGCGCCTTCTTACCACAGATAGGAAGATACTGGCAAAGATCTTGTTTACACGTCGTCTGCTTTGGCGGGCAGGATGCTGTCTCCCTCTCAGGCACTGCACAATTCCTGGCCGGGGACTTTTAGTGCCGTCCTGAGCGTCCGGGAGGCTGGGAAAGGTGCAGGCTGATGGCAGCGAGCGGTATCTGCTTGCATTGGATCAGGCTAAGGCGTTTGATCGGGTGAACCACGAGTACCCTTTGGCTGCTTCTGAGGAGATACGGTCTGCCTGATCAATTCGTTGATTGGCTGCAGGTATTGTATAGGGGAGCTGAGAGCTTCCCTCTTTGTCAACGGTTGGGGTGGGCCGGGCCTTTGCCGTGGACTCTGGCGTCCGGCAGGGGTGCCCGCTGAGCCCCCCTCCTGTACATCTTTGCGGTCGACCCCTTCGTAAGGAGGCTAGACTGCGGGGCGTCTGGGGGGGGTTCCGGTGGGACCTGTCGGGGGTCCGGTTTCGGCAGGGTGAGGGTTGTGGCCTATGCGGACGACGTCTCGGTGGTTGGTATCTGGTCGTGAGGAGGCCCATTATGTGGAGTCCCAGATCGGGTGCTACTCTGAGGCGTCAGGCTCGCTGGTCAATTGGGACAAGAGTGAAGTTTTCTGGTTTGGGGTGAAGGGAGGGGGAGCAGTTCCCCCTTCCGGACGTGTTCCCACGCCCGTACAGAGATTCGAGTTCTTGGCATTCATTTCGGCCCGGGTGATTATCCCAAGCTAAAAACTGGGAGCGCAGGCTGGTGAGTGCCACTCGGAAGGTGAAGGCCTGGAAAGGTTGGAAAACTTTCCCTGAGGGAAAGGGTAAGCTTGGTCAAGACGTACTTATTGCCTGAGTTTCTCTTTGGTAAGCTATGTGTGTCTTTTGCCAGCATTCTCTCTATGCTCGGGTCTATGGTCTGTTCTTCTCTGCTGTTGTGGGAAGCAGGACTGAACCTGATCAAGAGGGAGGTCACATTACCGCCAGCGACGGCAAGGTGGGTTGG